>JARQOC010000001.1:420702077-420859577 GCA_033576535.1 Allobates femoralis
TTATTTTTAATTTTTTTTTAATTTTTTTTAAATTAAATTTTTTTTTTTTTAAATTTTTTAATTTTAGGCGAGCCCCAGTTCTTTTTCAGGTCCCTGAAAGGGCTATATAATTAGCATATTTTTTTTTTTTTATTATTATTTTTTATTTTTTTAAATTTTTTTTAATTTTATTTTTTATTATTTTTAATTTTTTTAAAATTATTTTTTTATTATTAAATTTTTTATTTGGGCTGAAAACCCAGTTCTCTTTGGAAAGGGCCTTTTTAATTTTTTTTTATTATTTTTTTTTATTTTTTTTTTAATTTTATTTTTTTTTTTTTAATTTTTTTAATTTTTTTTTAATTTTTAAATTTTTTTCGCTTTGGGTACTTTACTTTGGTCCGATTTTATGGCCGCCGACCTGGTTCATTTGTGGGCCCTAAAATCCCCGGCACCCCCAAGGGCTTTGGTTAAGGCAGTAGCTCAAAGAGGGCCCAACCCGAAATGGGGCCGGACTGCCCTAGAATCTTTAAAAGCGGTGTTCCGCGTTTTTTGGGGCCACAAATAAACCCCAGGGGCCGGCCTTAAAATGGGCACACACCCAAATTTTTTTCAAGGGGATCTGAGGTCTCTTCTGATTGGCTGAGGGCATTAGAGAGCCACCAATCAGAAGAGCAGCTCACATCTCATAGAGATAGAATGGCGGATTTTGCGTCCATTGTATCTTAATGAGAAGTGAAGAGGACGTCGGAGATGGAAGTTGGCAGAAAGAAGACAGAAGACCCCGGGGGCCGGACGAAGAGCCGGAGATGGCGGAAAGAAGAGAGAAGAGCGGCGGGGCCGGAGGAAGAGGACGGCTGGCCGGACGAAGGGACTGTGGATCGGACAGACGATCAGATGACTAGGAAGGCATGTAAGTGATCGACGGGGGCGTTAGGTTAGGGGACGGCGGGGGCTTCGGGTGTAGGGCCTTAGGTGTTAGCGGCGGGAGCTTAGGAGGCGGCGGGCTTAGGGGATAGGGGCTTAGGTGCGGCGGGGCTTAGGGGCAGGGGGGGGTAGGGGTTTAGGTGCGGATTCGGGGGTAGGGGGTTAGGTGCGGCTTAGGGGGTAGGGGCTTGCGGCAGAGGGTAGTGGCTGTGGCTGGGTAGTGGCTTAGGTGCGGCGTCGGGGGTAGTGGGTTAGGTGCGGCAGAGGGTAGTGGCTGCGGCGGGGGTAGTGGCTTAGGGCGGCAGGGGGTAGGGGCTTCGGCGGCGGGGTAGTGGCTTAGGGGTTAGGTGCGGCAGAGGGTAGTGGCTGCGGCGGGGTAGTGGGTTAGGGCAGCAGGGGGTAGGGGCTTGCGGCAGAGGGTAGTGGCTGCGGGCGGGGGTAGTAGCTTAGGGGGCAGGGGGTAGGGGCTTCGGCGCGGGGTAGTGGCTTAGGGGTTAGGTGCGGCAGAGGGTAGTGGGTGCGGCGGGGTAGTGGGTTAGGGCAGCAGGGGGTAGGGGCTTGCGGCAGAGGGAAGTGGGTGCGGCGGAGTAGTGGCTTAAAGCGGCAGGGGTAGGGGCTTCGGCGGCGGGTAGGCGGCGGGGTAGTGGCTTAGGGGTTAGGTGCGGCAGAGGGTAGTGGGTGCGGCGGGGTAGTGGCTTAAGGCGGCAGGGGGTAGGGCTTCGGCGGCGGGGTAGTGGCTTAGGGGTTAGGTGCGGCAGAGGGTAGTGGGTGCAGCGGGGTGGGGTAGTGGGTTAGGGCGGCAGGGTGTAGGGGCTTCGGCGGTGGGGTAGTGGCTGCGGCGGGTAGTGGCTTAGGCGGCAGGGGGTAGGGGCTTCGGCGCGGCGGGTAGTGGCTTAGGGGTTAGGTGCGGCAGAGGGTAGTGGCTGCGGCGGGGTAGTGGGTTAGGGCGGCAGGGGGTAGGGGCTTGCGGCAGAGGGTAGTGGCTACGGCGGGGTAGTGGCTTAGGGTGGCAGGGGGTAGGGGCTTGCGGCAGAGGGTAGTGGCTGCGGCGGGGTAGTAGCTTAGGGCGGCAGGGGGTAGGGGCTTCGGCGGCGGGGGTAGTGGCTTAGGGTTAGGTGCGGCAGAGGTAGTGGGTGCGGCGGGGTAGTGGGTTAGGGCAGCAGGGGGTAGGGGCTTGCGGCAGAGGGTAGTGGGACGGGACTTAGGGGTAGGGGCTTGTGGCAGAGGGTAGTGGGACTTCGGCGGCGGTGTACAGCGCGTTGGTATACTACAGTCCCATGGGCATACGCGTGTCGGCCCTTAAGCGCCAGCGAACATTGCGAGTCGTTGGCGCATGGGCATGGGACTGTAGTATACTATAGCGGTGTACACTACACAGTCGTATGCGCTTCTGTGGCTTGGTTAGCGTTGGGTGGCAGCGACTTGCAATGCGTGAGCCTGCAGCGACTCGCAATGCCCGCATTGCGGGCATTGCTTCGGGAGTCGCCGTGGCCACGGACAGAGTCCAGGATAAGAAACCCAGGACTCGCTAACCAAGCCACCGGAAGTTACGCCGCTCCGACGGAAGTTAGTTACGGCAATTATATAATAGATATATATATATATAGATGTCATATTATACAGTTAGGGCCAGAAATATTTGGACAGTGACACAAGTTTTGTTATTTTAGCTGTTTACAAAAACATGTTCAGAAATACAATTATATATATAATATGGGCTGAAAGTGCACACTCCCAGCTGCAATATGAGAGTTTCCACATCCAAATCGGAGAAAGGGTTTAGGAATTATAGCTCTGTAATGCATAGCCTCCTCTTTTTCAAGGACCAAAAGTAATTGGACAATGGACTCTAAGGCTGCAATTAACTCTGAAGGCGTCTCCCTCGTTAACCTGTAATCAATGAAGTAGTTAAAAGGTCAGGGGTGGATTCCAGGTGTGTGGTTTTGCATTTGGAAGCTGTTGCTGTGACCAGACAACATGCGGTCAAAGGAACTCTCAATTGAGGTGAAGCAGAACATCCTGAGGCTGAAAAAAAAGAAAAAATCCATCAGAGAGATAGCAGACATGCCTGGAGTAGCAAAATCAACAGTTGGGTACATTCTGAGAAAAAAGGAATTGACTGGTGAGCTTGGCAACTCTAAAAGGCCTGGGCGTCCACGGATGACAACAGTGGTGGATGATCGCCGCATACTTTATTTGGTGAAGAAGAACCCGTTCACAACATCAACTGAAGTCCAGAACACTCTCAGTGAAGTAGGTGTATCTGTCTCTAAGTCAACAGTAAAGAGAAGACTCCATGACAGTAAATACAAAGGGTTCACATCTAGATGCAAACCATTCATCAATTCCAAAAATAGACAGGCCAGAGTTAAATTTGCTGAAAAACACCTCAAGAAGCCAGCTCAGTTCTGGAAAAGTATTCTATGGACAGATGAGACAAAGATCAACCTGTACCAGAATGATGGGAAGAAAAAAGTTTGGAGAAGAAAGGGAACGGCACGTGATCCAAGGCACACCACATCCTCTGTAAAACATGGTGGAGGCAACGTGATGGCATGGGCATGCATGGCTTTCAATGGCACTGGGTCACTTGTGTTTATTGATGACATAACAGCAGACAAGAGTAGCCGGATGAATTCTGAAGTGTAGCGGGATATACTTTCAGCCCAGATTCAGCCAAATGCTGCAAAGTTGATTGGACGGCACTTCATAGTACAGATGGACAATGACCCCAAGCATACAGCCAAAGCTACCCAGGAGTTCATGAGTGCAAAAAAGTGGAACATTCTGCAATGGCCAAGTCAATCACCAGATCTTAACCCAATTGAGCATGCATTTCACTTGCTGAAATCCAGACTTAAGACGGAAAGACCCACAAACAAGCAAGACCTGAAGGCTGCGGCTGTAAAGCCTGGCAAAGCATTAAGACGGAAGAAACCCAGCGTTTGGTGATGTCCATGGGTTCCAGACTTAAGGCAGTAATTGCCTCCAAAGGATTCGCAACAAAATATTGAAAATAAAAATATTTTGTTTGGGTTATGTTTATTTGTCCAATTACTTTTGAACCTCCTAAAATGTGGAGTGTTTGTAAAGAATGTGTACAATTCCTACATTTTCTATCAGATATTTTTGTTCAACCCTTCAAATTAAACGTTACAATCTGCACTTGAATTCTGTTGTAGAGGTTTCATTTCAAATCCAATGTGGTGGCATGCAGAGCCCAACTCGCGAAAATTGTCACTGTCCAAATATTTCTGGCCCTAACTGTATATATGTATATGATTACTATATATAATATATATATTGTATATTAATCTATATATATATATATTGTATATTAATCTATATATATATATATTGTATATTAATCTATATATATAGTATATTAATCTATATATATATATATATTGTATATTAATCTCTATATATATATATATATTGTATATTAATCTATATATATATATATATATATATATATTGTATATTAATATATATATATATATATATATATATATATATATACATATATATATATATAATTATATATATATATATATATATATAATATATATATATATATATATATATATATATATGTATATACAGTGCCTACAAGTAGTATTCAACCCCCTGCAGATTTAGGTGGTTTGATAAGATGCAAATTAGTTAGAGCCTTCAAACTGCAAACGAGAGTAGGATTTATTAACAGAAGCATAAATCTTACAAACCAAAAAGTTATGTTGCTCAGTTGAATTTTAATAAATTTTAAACATAAAAGTGTGGGTCAATTATTATTCAACCCCTCAAACCACCAGCATTCTGTTTGGGCCCCCTAAAGTATTAAGAAGTAGTTCAGGCACAAAGAACAATGAGCTTCACATGTGTGGATTAATTATCTCTTTTGCCAGCCTTTTCTGACTATTTAAGACCCTCCCCAAACTTGTGAACAGCACTCATACATGGTCAACATGGGAAAGACAAAGGAGCATTCCAAGGCCATCAGAGATAAGATCGTGGAGGGTCACAAGGCTGGCAAGGGGTACAAAACCCTTTCCAAGGAGTTGGGCCTACCTGTCTCCACTGTTGGGAGCATCATCCGGAAGTGGAAGGCTTATGGAACTACTGTTAGCCTTCCACGGCCTGGACAGCCTTTGAAAGTTTCCTCCCGTGCCGAGGCCAGGCTTGTCCGAAGAGTCAAGGCTAACCCAAGGACAACAAGGAAGGAGCTCCGGGAAGATCTCATGGCAGTGGGGACATTGGTTTCAGTCAATACCATAAGTAACGTACTCCACCGCAATGGTCTCCGTTCCAGACGAGCCTGTAAAGTACCTTTACTTTCAAAGTGTCATGTCAAGGCTCGTCTACAGTTTGCTCATGATCACTTGGAGGACTCTGAGACAGACTGGTTCAAGGTTCTATGGTCTGATGAGACCAAGATTGAGATCTTTGGTGCCAACCACACACGTGACGTTTGGAGACTGGATGGCACTGCATACGACCCCAAGAATACCATCCCTACAGTCAAGCATGGTGGTGGCAGCATCATGCTGTGGGATGTTTCTCAGCCAAGGGGCCTGGCCATCTGGTCCGCATCCATGGGAAGATGGATAGCACGGCCTACCTGGAGATTTTGGCCAAGAACCTCCGCTCCTCCATCAAGGATTTTAAGATGGGTCGTAATTTCATCTTCCAACAAGACAACGACCCAAAGCACACAGCCAAGAAAACCAAGGCCTGGTTCAAGAGGGAAAAAATCAAGGTGATGGAGTGGCCTAGTCAGTCTCCTGACCTTAACCCAATTGAAAACTTGTGGAAGGAGCTCAAGATTAAAGTCCACATGAGACACCCAAAGAACCTAGATAACTTGGAGAAGATCTGCATGGAGGAGTGGGCCAAGATAACTCCAGAGACCTGTGCCGGCCTGATCAGGTCTTATAAAAGACCATTATTAGCTGTAAATGCAAACAAGGGTTATTCCACAAAATATTAAACCTAGGGGTTGAATAATAATTGACCCACACTATTATGTTTAAAATTTATTAAAATTCAACTGAGCAACATAACTTTTTGGTTTGTAAGATTTATGCTTCTGTTAATAAATCCTACTCTCGTTTGCAGTTTGAAGGCTCCAACTTATTAGCATCTTATCAAACCACCTAAATCTGCAGGGGGTTGAATACTACTTGTAGGCACTGTATATACACATTATAATAAATTGTAATATTATATGATATACATAATTTATTTAACCTTCGTAGCGGTATTCCCGAGCCTGACTCGGGGTTAACATTCACTGCCAGAAGCGGTAATCCCGAGTCAAGCTCGGGCTTACCAGCAGTCGCGGCAGATGCGGTGAAAAAACCGCATCTGCCGCACTTGCGGCGCGGTTGCGGTAATTGCCATAGTAAGTATAGGGGGACTTGCGGCAGGTGCGGCAAGTGCGGTTTTGTACTTGCGGCAAGTGCGGTCGCGAAAACAACCGTAGTCAGCCGCGGTTTTTTTTCGCGGCCGCACCTGCCGCAAGTGCAAAACTGCACTTGCCGCACCTGCCGCAAGTCCCCCTATACTTTCTATGGGGATTACCGCAATCGCGCCGCAAGTGTAACGCTTATGCGGCAAACGCGGCAGATGCGGTTACACTTACGGCGCGGTTGCGGTAATCTCCATAGAAAGTATAGGGGGACTTGCGGCAGGTGCGGCAAGTGCGGTTTTTGCAGGTGCGGCAAGTGCGGTTTTGCACTTGCGGCAAGTGCGGCCGCGAAAATCTTAAAAAAATTTAAAAATATTCTACAGCTCACAGCTATAAAATAAAAATGCTAATAATAATGCTATTAATGCTAATAATAATATATGACATCTATATATATATATATATATGTATATATATATATATATATATATTAATCTATTATAGATATGTATGTATATTAATCTATTTATATATATATATAATATATATATATATATATATATATCTCTAATTATATATATATAATACAGTTAGGGCCAGAAATATTTGGACAGTGACACAAGTTTTGTTATTTTAGCGGTTTACAAAAACATGTTCAGAAATACAATTATATATATAATATGGGCTGAAAGTGCACACTCCCAGCTGCAATATGAGAGTTTCCATATCCAAATCGGAGAAAGGGTTTAGGAATCATAGCTCTGTAATGCATAGCCTCCTCTTTTTCAAGGGACCAAAAGTAATTGGACAATGGACTCTAAGGGCTGCAATTAACTCTGAAGGCGTCTCCCTCGTTAACCTGTAATCAATGAAGTAGTTAAAAGGTCAGGGGTGGATTCCAGGTGTGTGGTTTTGCATTTGGAAGCTGTTGCTGTGACCAGACAACATGCGGTCAAAGGAACTCTCAATTGAGGTGAAGCAGAACATCCTGAGGCTGAAAAAAAAGAAAAAATCCATCAGAGATAGCAGACATGCTTGGAGTAGCAAAATCAACAGTTTGGGTACATTCTGAGAAAAAAGGAATTGACTGGTCAGCTTGGGAACTCTAAAAGGCCTGGGCGTCCACGGATGACAACAGTGGTGGATGATCGCCGCATACTTTATTTGGTGAAGAAGAACCCGTTCACAACCTTAACTGAAGTCCAGAACACTCTCAGTGAAGTAGGTGTTTCTGTCTCTAAGTCAAAAGTAAAGCGAAGACTCCATGACAGTAAATACAAAGGGTTCACATCTAGATGCAAACCATTCATCAATTCCAAAAATAGACAGGCCAGAGTTAAATTTGCTGAAAAACAACTCAAGAAGCCAGCTCAGTTCTGGAAAAGTATTCTATGGACAGATGAGACAAAGATCAACCTGTACCAGAATGATAGGAAGAAAAAAGTTTGGAGAAGAAAGGGAACGGCACATGATCCAAGGCACACCACATCCTCTGTAAAACATGGTGGAGGCAAAGTGATGTCATGGGCATGCATGGCTTTCAATGGCACTGGGTCACTTGTGTTTATTGATGACATAACAGCAGAAAAGAGTAGCCGGATGAATTCTGAAGTGTACCGGGATATACTTTCAGCCCAGATTCAGCCAAATGCTGCAAAGTTGATTGGACGGCGCTTCATAGTACAGACGGACAATGACCCCAAGCATACAGCCAAAGCTACCCAGGAGTTCATGAGTGCAAAAAAGTGGAACATTCTGCAATGGCCAAGTCAATCACCAGATCTTAACCCAATTGAGCATGCATTTCACTTGCTGAAATTCAGACTTAAGACGGAAAGACCCACAAACAAGCAAGACCTGAAGGCTGCGGCTGTAAAGGCCTGGCAAAGCATTAAGAAGGAGGAAACCCAGCGTTTGGTGATGTCCATGGGTTCCAGACTTAAGGCAGTGATTGCCTCCAAAGGATTCGCAACAAAATATTGAAAATAAAAATATTTTCTTTGGGTTATGTTTATTTGTCCAATTACTTTTGACCTCCTAAAATGTGGAGTGTTTGTAAAGAAATGTGTACAATTCCTACATTTTCTATCAGATATTTTTGTTCAACCCTTCAAATTAAACGTTACAATCTGCACTTGAATTCTGTTGTAGAGGTTTCATTTCAAATCCAATGTGGTGGCACGCAGAGCCCAACTCGCGAAAATTGTGTCACTGTCCAAATATTTCTGGCCCTAACTGTATATATATCTATTATATAATCACGAATGGGTTTTTTGCCCCTTTTGAGACCGCTCTCGCTGCGAGTCAGCGTGGTCATGTGGATACGAACGAAGCATTGGCCGCGCAGCGGCCATTGCGAGCAGCTCTAAGGCGACTCGCTATGCCCGCGCAGCGGGCATGGCGAGTCGCCTTAGCAGCGCGAAGCATTGGCCGCGAAGCGGCCATTGCGAGTCAGAGACTCGCTCTGCTAGAATCCCGATGCATTGTGCATCGGGCACCCATCTAGTATATATATATACACATTATAATAAATTGTAATATATAATATACATAATTTATTTAAGTTAATAATATATATCATATATTTTTTTTATATATTTTTATTATATTATTTATATATAAAAATATATTGTATATATTGGTATTAGATTATTGATCTATACATCAGTGTTTATTTGATATCGCGGCAGATGCGGTGAAAAAAAACGCATCTGCCGCGATTACCGCATACCGGCTGCACATGCGGCGCAATTGCAGTAATCCCCATACAAAGTATAGGGGGACTTGCGGCAGGTGCGGCACATGCGGTTTTGCACTTGCGGCAGGTGCGGCCGTGACAAAAAACGCGGCTGACTGCGGGCGCACTTGCCGCAAGTGCAACACCTCACTTGCCGCACCTGCCGCAAGTCCCCCTATACTTTCTATGGGGATTACCGCAACCGCGCCGCAAGTGTAATCTCATTTGCCGCGTTTGCCGCATAACCGTTACACTTGCGGCGCGGTTGCGGTAATCCCCATAGAAAGTATAGGGGGACTTGCGGCATGTGCGGCGGCTCAGGTAGCGACTCGCAATGGCCTCGCGGCCATTGCTCGCACTATCTGAACAGTCAGCCGCGTTTTTTTTCGCGCCCGCACCTGCTGCAAGTGTAATACCGCACTTGCCGCACCTGCCGCAAGTCCCCCTATATTTTCTATGGGGATTACCGCACCCGCGCCGCAAGTGCAGCGGTTATGCGGCAATCGCGGCAGATGCGGTTTTTTCACCGCATCTGACGCGATTTGAAAAAAACGATGATGTGAAAGGGCCCTAACTTTTATTTCGTTTATACAATATATATATATATATATATATATATATATATATACTAATCATATACATATTTATATATATATATATTAATCTATATATATATATATATATATATATATATATATATATATATATATATATACACATAATATATATATATACATATATATAAATATATATATGAAGGAAATGTAGTCTTCATTCCAAGAATTGATCTCTGTCCATCTGAGACTGGATTGCCTTTCAAACTAAGACGTCGACAATTTCCCGTGAAGCCTGCCTTTGCCATGACCATAAATAAATCACAAGGCCAAACATTGGAGAAAGTGGAGATTTATTTGCCAGAACCTGTTTTTGGTCATGGACAATTATATGTGGCTTTCTCACGTGTGAAGAGACGATGCAATGTGAAGGTGAAAGTGGTGGATTCATGCATTCAAGGCAAATTGGTGCCTAACAGTGAGAAAGTCTTCACCAAAAATATTGTCTATCGGAATATTTTGGGATGAACTTTTGCCTATTTTATTTTTTTACCTTTTCTATTTAAAACAAAAAAAAAAAAATAACAAAAAAATTTGTTTAGTCTTTACATTTTCAGTTTTTTATGTACATAGTTTATACAATATTTGTGGAAAAACACATTACAGATTTCATCGAAGATGTGTATCATTCTGATTTTCTCACAGGGTGATAGAAACCACTATTTAAAGCTCCAGTACTCTACGTGCTGAGAGATTTGATTCTTATTCTTTAAAGGGAGAGGTTTTTGTGAACAGCTAAGAGATGGGTGGGACGGCTGTTCACACACATCTCATTAGCAAGGTGTGTTCCACATGTTTAGATAGATAGGGACAAACATAAATTATTAATTAGATTCTACCACGCCATTTTTCTTTAGATTTTTTCACTTTGTTGAGGAATATACTAAATGATAATAATTAATCATGAAGGACTCACCAACAACATACTTACAGTAATTTTCATAATTGCATATATGTAATTTGTACTTAACTTGTGGTTTGTGCAGACAACATAGTTGCGGCAGTCTCATCCACATCAACTGCAGTCACCTGTGGTTAGTTAGTGGATGCATCTTATGCACCTGCTGAAGCTATGTTAACTCCATTTACCGTAGGTTAATTACAAGTTTTTTTGTTATTGCATGGATATTGCTGCAAGTCTGTAGCTGGTAACTCCTTCTGTATCAATTTACTAAATTTTATTATTTACATCACAATCCTCAAAAAATCTAAGAAAAATCCAGCTATAAAAAATATCTAAATTATATCAATTCGGATTTAGTTAGAGTAGGACTCACCAGGCGTAAGGGCATCTTGACGCGATTGGTGAGCTGACACAAACTGGCTGATACACACATTAGTACT
This sequence comes from Allobates femoralis, assembly GCA_033576535.1. Taxonomy (NCBI): domain Eukaryota; kingdom Metazoa; phylum Chordata; class Amphibia; order Anura; family Aromobatidae; genus Allobates; species Allobates femoralis. The sequence continues at coordinate 420,713,089 of JARQOC010000001.1, forward strand.
GTTAATTCATCAATTCAAATCATTGACACATTAAGAAGTATTGCTACTTTGTGTTCTAAGACCCTTGCAACATAATAGTTCAATTTTCCTTAAATGATATCAACCATACAAATATATGTAGTTGGTGTAAAGATGTCATTGGAATAATTGGATTATTATTTGAAAATCTTAAAAAAAATTTAAAAATATTCTAGACACCCGATGCATTTGCATCGGGCTTACAGCTAGTCTATAATAAACAATTCAGTCTTCTGCAAATCATAAGCTGCATCCGTGTCATTTTTTATCCTGGAAACCGATGTTTCATTCACAGGTATTGGTATTCCATACAGAGAATGAATTGTTCTTCCTCCTTCAAGCATATTGGCTGCAATTCCTGTAGTGGCAGCTGGTGACACCATTCTTCCTTCTCCCCTTAGTTGATGTAGAAGTAGATGATAAAGAGAAGTTTTTCCACTGCCACCAGGACCGTCAATGAAGAAGCACTTAGGTGTTGCAGTATTGTCTTCTAAAGCTTGAATTATAGCCTCATAAGCCAAAAGTTTTTCAGGATTGAGAGTTGCTTTCATCTCAGCAGCTGTTCTTAACTCATCCTCTTGATCAAATTGTTGTGGAAGTTGTTGTTTTCGGACAGGGCGTGGTAAATTTAAATCAGTATATTTTTTGCCATGACTTCTCAAAATTTCTTGGATATCTGTCATAGCATATCCTTCACAATTCACACACTCCTCCGTGTTTGAGTGATATTTATGGCAATAGTCTTGAAAAAAGTGTTCTTTAAATTCAAGCCACAACTGCAGTGGATTTGCAGGAGGGCCAAAAATGCAAATGTAGCCAAACATATCACGTAGCTGTGCAGGCATGTTCAAAATGCAAGCATCAAGTAAGGTATTTTTCCACAAACTGTCATCAAATAATAAACCAAGAGCTAAGGCAGCGTCTTTGAAAGTTAGATGTGTAATTCCATTAACCGTTTTAATACTGTCAAAACTGGTGGCACCTTTGACATGCAGCAACAACAACCGCAAATAGTAGCGTTCTTGGTCTTTGATACTTACGGTATACATTCTTCCAATTACAGAAGCACCTCCTCGCTTTCTCTGTTGCCAAGAACCATCTATCCAAACATAGTGTTCAGGAATTTCACGATATAAATAACTATGAGCATTGTGGTCCTTCTCATTAAGCTGAAAATAGCCCATAAGAGTTGAATTGTTATGGAGCTTGTATTTGATGTTGTCTATGGAGTCATCCTCATGAAAATAGAGTTGTTGTGAATGAGGCAGATGTACGGCCAGGCGAATAATACTGTGCGATTATTTGTGCATGGGATAAGCAAATATCCGCCAAGCTGCCTCAGGTTCGCTAACATATCGGGAATCCATAAATTGATGTGTTTCATCATGTTGGATGCTTGTCTGGCATATTTCCAGATTTGCTTTATCATGTCCTTTATATACATATTTAAATAAGTATTTGACACTTTGAATAGAACCACAAACTTCCACATTGATATGACACTTATATTTTATTAGTAAGAAAGGATTATATGGAACTACTCAAGAATTGTCAACCATGACGGAATGGTGTTCAAATGATGGGCCTATATTTCGTCGATAAGTGGGATAGGCATCCTTTGCTATGACAGTATAATCCTGAAAATCTTTGGGGAAACCTTTGCTACACTTGCCAAGATCCATACATGGTGAATTTGGCCTCAATTCTCCACAGGGACCATGAATCATGTGTTGCATGACGATCTTATGAAGCTGAGGGTAGTTGGTCGGATCTGGTATTTCAGCCCAAACTGTGTTGTCCACTTCAATCTCTGTGCATAATTTAGAGTTGGCATCCAAAAAAATCAAAATGTGAGCATGTGGGAGACCACGTTTTTGAAATTCAATTACATGAACCATAGCGCAAACTTTTCCAAATAAGCCATTCTTAATGTCTTTTAAGAGTGCTTCCAGTTTGATTCTGAAGACCCGTGCCACCAAATCTGGCCTGTGTTCCACACGCTGCCATGGTTCCAAATTGTTAGTGATCTCATTCCATTTGGGATTACATGTCATGGTGACAAATAGATCTGGGCGACCAAATTTAGTGACTATAGCCATGGCATCCTGATAACGCTGTTGCATGTTTCTGGGACTGCCTTCAAAAGATGATGTAGAATGACAGTTTTGCCAATGGGAATGCCTTTTTGACTGGATTTTTTAATGAGATGCTCTTGAAGTATGCAGTAATCTTCGACTTTTAAATCTTTTTGGTGTTGACGGATAAAATTCAGGCGATTGGCCTCCATTTTCACATAAGCATCGACTAAATACTGCTGTGTTAATTTTCCTCCATTCAAACTGATTAAACTGATTGCGGACAGACAGCACATAACAGTAACATTGGAGTTGTGTAACCCTGCGTTCACTTTTTCCTTGATGCTTCAGTCCATCATGCCACCCTTGTTCTACGTAAGGGAAAAACAAAGGATAAAGTAACGCATCTAAGTTGCTGTGCAGAATGCTGACCTGTTGTGTCTTTGGAGCCAAAGGATTTTGTGAATCGGGTTTTAAATGGATTAAGATATCTCGGTGGAATGGGGCTCCCCATTGTCATTTTCAAATACAACAGCTACTTCGTTGACAGTAGGATTATTATAGCGTCGAGGGTCTTGAGTGCGGTCTTGTTTAAGTGCCATCGTAATATTTGGCATGACAGTGCCATTTCGTTCAGCTTTTAGTTGTTCTTTAAGTTCAACGTCACGGAGCATTTTGTAGGCAGCTACAAAAGGATTTATGTTTTGTAATTGAAGAGTAATTATACTCATTAACATTGGATGGCATTGTAAATTTGGTTGACATTGCAAACGTTGTTCGTTGGCGGTAGCAGTATCCAAGATGTAAAGTTGAGCATACGTTGGAACTTGATCATCTGCCGGATGTAGTGTGCCAGTGCGATGGTAGATTTGGCCATGTATGCGGAAACAGTAAGGGCCATGTCCAGGTGGTGGAGAAATATTACCACCCATGGAGGCGAAAGCAAAAGAGCTGTTGATGCTTCTGATGTTGTGCATGAGATTTGTACTGAACTCACTTTGTCCTTTGAGTAAACGCTTGAAGACCTCAGGGTATTCAGGTATGGGTATCCGGACCTTGCCCTTGTGACAACAGAGTGTAAAATTTTGATCACATGGCATCTCATCATTAAAAAGTAGTGCTTCACAATATTCACATGTATACTTCATTGGACCACAGCTGTGTTCTACAATGGAAGTGTTCTCATCGGTAAAACCAATGGGATGTATAAGGACAGTAGGAGGTAACAAAATATTAAATTTTTTCTGTAGGCCAACATATATCAGACGTTGCACAGATCGAGGGTCGACACATTCGATGAATGAAGAGGTTGAAGGTATATTAATGTCAGGCTCTCTGAATGTAGAAGTGGAAGCAGTATGTGCGCGTCGTCGGCGTTGTGCTGCAGCAGAAACGTGTAGGCGAAGTTGTTTGGACTTAGGAGACTCATGACTGATAAGTGCTTTGAAAGCAGTTTGAACCTTCAAGATGTGCGAGCGTTTGTCATCTGGCATCTCATCAGCACAGTGTTTTCGCTTATGTGCACACTTGGCCGGTGGTAAAGGCTGTTCAGTCGGTGGCAATTCAAAGGCTGTTGAGCTGGAAGCTGTGAGATCCGGAGAAGGTAAAAGTTGTTGCATTAACTTGGTCTTTCTGCGACGCTCCTGGGCTGCCAGAGCATTTTTTTTAAATCTCAGGCTTCTCTCTTGAGAAGACTCCTTGGAAATGCGTTTGTAATATGCAGCCTTACCTTTCTCCAATCGAACACGTGTGTCTTCAGCACTCTCGGTGTTGCGCTTCTTATGCTTCTGTGCAGCCACTGCCGCTTTCTTGTCCATGTCCACATATTTGTTAGAGTCACAGCTCATTAATCTGAGGCTTTTTACTTCAGAAGAGTCCTTTGAAATGCGTTTGTAATAAGAAGCCATAGCTTTCTCCAATTGAATGCGTGTGTCTTCAGGACTCTCCGTGGTGGGCTTCTTACGCTTATGTGCAGCCACACCCGCTTTCTTGGCCACGTCACCATATTTGTTAGAGTCAGAGCTCATGTTAGCAAGTATAATCAGAATAAGATGCAATCTGAGGTAGAATATGTTTGTTAAGGAAGAAATCAATAGTCAGAGTATATACATGGACAATAGCATTACAAAATTTTTTTTTTTTTTTTTTTATGAACAGTCAATGCAAATATGGGTATATTTTTTACTGGCAAAGAAAGAGTTACTTATAGGTAGTGTATGTACTTGTTAATATAAATCATTCTGTATTACAACCAAGTAAAAATAGACTTAAACACCAGATATATGACTAAGTAGCCGATGTAGGCAGAACTGTGAGGGTAGCAATATAGTGGAGGTGTAGAAAGAGTTAATGTCCGACTAACAGGACTATAACAGAGTAGGAACTTATAATGATTAGGGATGGGAAAGTCTACTCGCTAGGACTCGTTACTCGGCGAGTAGTAAGGGACTCGCAGAACTCGGTACTCTGCGAGTTTCCCAGCGATTACTCACACAGCAACGAGTCCAATGCAAGTCAATATCAATCCTAGTTTTGTCAGAAACTCTGCCATTGACTTGCATTGGTCTGATTACTGTGCAAGTAATCGCAGGGAAACTCGCAAAGTAACTGCTGTTACTTTGCGAGCCGAGTCCAGCTGTCTGCTCTGTGCAGGCTGCCGCAGCTCCAGGGTCCTAGAGCCTGCCTGCTCACAGAGATGATGTAGCAGTGCTGAGATTGTTCTCAGTCTGCTCATTCCCTGTGCATAGACATCTATATCTATGCACAGGGGATGTAGTAGAGAGGACATCGCGTTTTGGACTACGTCGGACGGAAGAGGATTTTTTTAATTAAAGATGGAGTCCCTAATGGCTTTTTTTTTTTATTTATAATAACATTTTTTCACTATGTTGTGTTTTTTTAACCCTTTATTGGAGATTCTTAGTGGCCGGGTCAAACGTGGCCTGACACTAAGAATCTCTGGCTTAATACCAGCTTGTATAACAAAGCTGGTATTAACCCCTTTATTACCCAGCGTGCCACCGCCACCAGGGCCGCTGGAAGAGCGGGGTTCAGCGCCAGAGGATGGCGCTTCAATGAACGGTCCATCTTCTGGGGCGGCTGCGGGCTGCAATTTGCAGCGGGGTGTGCCCAGAAAGCTTGGGCATCCCTGCGCTGCGGATTCCAGCCCCCAGCTGCTTAGCTGTACCTGGCTAGACATAGAAATTGCGCGGAGCCCCACGCATTTTTTTTAAATTATTTCATGAAATTCATGAAATAATAAAAAAAAAGGGCTCCCCTATATTCTTGTGTCCGGCCAGGTACAAATAGGCACCTGGGGGTTGGGGGCAGCCCGTCGCTGCCTGCTGGATCCGGCTGGTTCCAGAAATACGGCGAAGCCCACGTGAAATTTTTTTCTGACAAATCCATAAAACAATGTAAATAAAAGGGACTGCATCTTTATTAACCCCTGGACCATGGGCGAGGGGTTCATAAAGATGCAGTCCCTTTTTTAAGATTGTTTTATTGATTTTTCAGAAAAAAAATTACATGGGCTTCGCTGTATTTCTGGAACCAGCCGGATCCAGCAGGCAGCGACGGGCTGCCCCCAACCCCCAGGTGCCTATTTGCACCTGGCCAGACACAAGAATATAGGGGAGCCCTTTTTTTTTATTATTTCATGAATTTCATGAAATAATAAAAAAAAAATGCGTGGGGCTCCAAGCAATTTCTATGTCTAGCCAGGTACAGCTAAGCAGCTGGGGGCTGGAATCCGCAGCGCAGGGAGGCCCAAGCTTTCTGGGCACACCCCGCTGCAAATTGCAGCCCGCAGCCGCCCCAGAAGATGGCGCGTTCATTGAAGCGCCTTCTTCTGGCGCTGAACCCCGCTCTTCCAACGGCCCTGGTGGCGGTGGCACGCTGGGTAATAAAGAGGTTAGGGCCAGCTTTGTAATATCAGCTGGCCCTAAGCCCGAAATTTCTGGCGGTCATGCCAATATTAGACATGACCGCCATGAATTTCTATTAAATTGTTTTAAAAAAAACACAACACAGAGAAATTTTTTTATTAGAAATAAAAAAAAAGCCATTAGAGACTCCATCTTTAATTAAAAAAATCCTCTTCCGTCCGACGTAGTCCAAAACGCGATGTCCTCTCTGCTCATCCCTGTGCATAGATATAGATGTCTATGCACAGGGATGAGCAGACTGAGAACAATCTCAGCTCTGCTACATCAGGCAGCAGGGGGGCTCTAGGACCCTGGAGCTGCGGCAGCCTGTACAGAGCAGACTATATATAAAGCTTAACCTGGCACTCTACTTAAAAAAGCAAGAGAGGGTTGATCCTTTTGGTGTTTTTTTATTTGTGGAGTTTGTGAAAGTTCATCAATCATTAAACGTTTCGGCTCATGCAAGAGCCTTCATCAAGTGATTCTGTACAATATATACAATAGAAATAAAAAACAGGTATCAGACACAATTTGTGGTGTTTATCTTTGGTGTTGCTCTATAGTGACTAGTGTTCGGTGGTGGGGTGCGAGGACTTCCAAAGATGTGATGTGTTGAGTGGTGATAAGATGTAGGTGTATCAGATCTAGAGAAATTGTGGCGATGAGGCTGGTGTGGGGTGATTGTGATGTGGTGGTCAGTGATTTTAGGAACGTGGGTGGGTAGTAGGGTAAAGGATATAGTAGAAAGAGTAGAGAAAAAGGGGAGAGAGAACATGGGAAACGGAATAGAAGTATATAAACCAGCAGAGTTTCTATCTATGAATAGTAGTGGTAATTAAGGTTTAGGGAAAGTACCTTGTATGCAGTAGTGGAAGTGTTACTCCACTTTTTAGCTCAGTTAGATAGGTGTATGTTGCCCATGGAGGCCTATGGAGTTGAAAGTGTTATTCAGTTAAGCCAGAAAATAACTAGGGGAATGTTTTCGTTTGAGGACTATAGATACCTCTGTTTGATAGGGAATGCAGTCCGAGATCCAAATTAGTGGATACACAGACGTGGTCTGGCTGAGCGTATGGGGGTCCATACATCAAGGAATGCAGTGTTAACTCCTTGAGCCTTCACCCTTGACTCCCTTCCTTTCCAGGACAGGAGCCATAAAACTGCCTTTCTGCTAACCATGTGGTATGTACCTGTTAATATAGCCTAATAAGCCCACTCCATAGAAATAGCTCACTAATATGCTCTCCCCACATAAATGGACCTTGATGTATGGACCCCCATACGCTCAGCCAGACCACGTCTGTGTATCCACTAATTTGGATCTCGGACTGCATTCCCTATCAAACAGAGGTATCTATAGTCCTCAAACGAAAACATTCCCCTAGTTATTTTCTGGCTTAACTGAATAACACTTTCAACTCCATAGGCCTCCATGGGCAACATACACCTATCTAACTGAGCTAAAAAGTGGAGTAACACTTCCACTACTGCATACAAGGTACTTTCCCTAAACCTTAATTACCACTACTATTCATAGATAGAAACTCTGCTGGTTTATATACTTCTATTCCGTTTCCCACGTTCTCTCTCCCCTTTTTCTCTACTCTTTCTACTCTATCCTTTACCCTACTACCCACCCACGTTCCTAAAATCACTGACCACCACATCACAATCACCCCACACCAGCCTCATCGCCACAATTTCTCTAGATCTGATACACCTACATCTTATCACCACTCAACACATCACATCTTTGGAAGTCCTCGCACCCCACCACCGAACACTAGTCACTATAGAGCAACACCAAAGATAAACACCACAAATTGTGTCTCTGACAAAACTAGGATTGCTTCAGGCTGAAGCTTCCGAGACACATCCGCGATTTGTAAATCGCAGATTACTCGCTATTACTCGCTTCCCCATTCATTAACATTGGACTCGCTAGACTCGCAACGAGTAGCGAGTCCCGGGCTCGGACTCGCTAGAGTCAAGCGATTCCGAGTAATTTAGGACTCGCCCATCACTAATAATGATATCAAAAATGTTATTGAAGGAGTTAATGTCCCACAGGCACTCCCACAACAGACTCAGCGCTGTAAATTATATCCAAAATGGTGTTCAAGGGGTTAATGTACCAGTGGCAGTAGTTATAAACACTACCAAATATGCAGTTAATGCTGAACTGGTATATAATGGGTTAATTTCGCAGTGTCATTACAACTATACACTGTGTAATAGAAATAACAACAATAATGGAATATAAGGGGTTAATGTTCCTACTGGCAGTAGTAATAGAGACTACAAAGTATGGAGTTAAGGCAGAAATGGTATATTAGGGGTTAACTTCGCAGTGGCAGTACAACTACACACTGTGTTATAGAAATTACAGATAAAACGGAATGTAAGGGGTTAATGTTGCTACTGTCATGAGTACAATATGCGCAGTAATAATACTGTTAACCAAAAAAAAGATATATTATCTGATTTAGGGTTGATATTGTACAGGAGCTTGCTTCCCGACGTCGCTGTGACAGGATTGTCAAAGTAGGAATGATGTGTGAGGTAAAAATTCAAAATTCGCGGTCTAAAATGGTGGCCGCGAAATTTGAGTTCATAAAATGGCGGCTTTCGCGAGGCGCTGTTCGGATTGGGCGATGCCGCGACCAATGAGCATAGCGCCTCACTGCCCATTGAGATACATGGAGGACTTTGAGTTTCAAATTTACCGCTGTAAGTGAGGCGCGAAGCTCATTGGTCACTGTGTGCTGGCGCCGACCAATGAGCATAGCGCTTCACTGCCCATTGAGATACATGGAGGACTTTGAGTTTCAAATTTACTGCTGTAAGTGAGGCACGAAGCTCATTGGTCGCTGTGTGCTGGCGCCGACCAATGAGTATAGCGCCTCACTTCCCATTGAGATACATGGAGAACTTTGAGTTTCAAATTTACCGCTGTAAGTGAGGTGCGAAGCTCATTGGTCGCTGTGTGCTGGCGCCGACCAATGAGCATAGCGCCTCACTGCCCATTGAGATACATAGCGGTCTTTAGAGCTGTGCATGGCCAGGCACTTGGTTCTGTTTTCGGCCACGGCGCTTGGCTCTCGTCAGTCGGAGCGACGAAGTCTGTAGCTCCGCCCCGCTGTATTCTCATTGGTCGGCGCTACTGGCAGCGACCAATGACAGTGCCCATAGCGGTACGGGGCTTTTGAGCTGAGCGCCGAATATGTACGGCTCGGAGCTCAGCGGGGCGAGCGCAGAGCTGCGTGGCCAGAAAACTGTAGCTGGGCGAAGCTTGTAGGAAGCTCGCTCTAGCTGCAGCCACCGGAGCTCCTGCTGGCTCAGGTCACTGGAGCGAGCTATATCTGGTGTGGTCGGCGGGGTGTACGTGGGGCTATCTGCCGCTTGTAGCCAGCGCCGGAGCTCGGCGGGGTGTACGTGGGCAATGCCGGCTTCGCGGGCATTGGACTCGCAATGCCCGCTTCGCGGCATTGCTCGCCGCTTGTAGCCACCGCCGGAGCTGGCGTTCTGGCGGGGTCGGTGGGGTGTACATGGGCAATGACCACTTCGCGGGCATTGGACTCGCAATGGCCGCTTTGCGGCATTGCTCGCCGGGGCAGGAGACTCGCAATGGCCACTGCGCGGGCATTGCTCGCGACGCTGCAACGGCTTGCAACGCCCGCTGCACGGCAATGCTTCACAGGTCGCGTGACCCACGGCCCACGGCCACAACGACGGAAACAGCACCGAAACTTACGAAAGTGCATTAGGGGAATTATATATTAGATTTTTTAGCGAAATTTTCCCTCAAGTTTGCTATTCCCCAAATAGTAGTACAATTACTAAATAATCCAGGGAAAATATCTCTCTGGAAGACAAATGTATTGTATAAGGTTTTCAATGAGGAAGTGAATCTGCCGAACCACCCCTTTTTTGAACCTTGGGAGAAAGAACTTAACATTAAAATAGATCTAGAAAGAATGAGTAAGACTTTAAACATAACATATTCTCATACAGCTTCGGCGACAATGTATGAGTCGTACTTTAAACTTCTTTCACGGTGGTATTGGACTCTGATAAAGCTACATCGCATTAACCCCACCAATTCTCCTTATTGCTGGAGGCACTGCAATCTTCCAGGCACACTAGCCCACCTGTTCTGGGGATGTCCTAAACTGCTTACATTTTGGATAGATACTAAAATATTACTATCAGATGTCACAGGAATCACTATAGTTATTACTCCACAATTAGCCCTTCTATCAATTGGAATAGAGGACTTCCCAAAGCATTTACGATTTATTATTTCACACATTTTAGTGACTGCTAGACTCATCATTGCTACGAGATGGGCCAAACCTGATCCACACACTATAGATGTTCTTATAGACCGAATTACCCAACAAAGTGTATATGAGCACATTATAGCAATTAGAAGCAATTCTTCTTCAAAATACCTAGATCATTGGACCCACTGGATATCTATTCTCCACTACTCTTAATTAAGACCAATTGACATTTTATATACCATCACGGTTTACCAGTTGTTTACCCTTTCCTTTTCTCTTAAATGGTAATACATTACTATCTTTGGCTCAAATAAAATCTTAATTCCTTACAAATTTTCTACCTTTTTTTTGACACATTTGGTGTATATTTCTTTAGCAAACTTATGGCCGTTTTACACGTCCCAACATCATTTTGATATTGTATACAACGGCACGGGAGCACGCACTTTTTTGGCAGTAATCCAAGATCGCATAGGAGCTATCACACAGGGAGATATCGGCAGGCAACGCCACTGCGATGTATGCACCCCCTTGTACGCACGAACCAGGGAACGACCATTTAACATGGGGGAGAATAGGGGAAGTTGTTCTCCAAATCGTTGTTTGGCTGTCACACAGCACGATCCTGCCAGATCGTCCATCCAATATTGGCCAGTTGGAGAGCCTGCTCATTTCTCCCCCGATATCGTTTTGGCATCGTTCTTGCATCGAATTGTACATTCACACCACACAACGCACGAACAATATCGGCGCCAACGCACGAACCACGTGACTTTTTATCGAAGTTGGACCACGATATCGGGACGTGTAAAGCGGCCATTACAGTTTTTGTTTTCACATGTTTTTCATCTGGATTTATAGCTTTGGTACTTATCTATATTTCTACATCTGATATTCGACTATATTGTATTATACAGTGATTCCAAACCTTTTTGTCTATACTGTGTAGAGTGTTTGTTTTTCCTTCCCCTTTTATCTTACTTCTGTACCCTTCTCCTTCCCTTCCCATGGTTATTTCAAAAACGGTTTCAATAAAAATATCTTGAAACAGAGGGGGCGTTCCCGGCGCTGATTGGTCGCTCATAGACATGTGATATGTATCACATGACCTCGAGTGGCCAATCAGCGCCAGGAACGCCCCCTGACATCACGGCAGGTCCTGGCAGCTCTACACATCGCCTGACCTCGGCACCAGACACTGTGAAAAGGCGTCGGAGAGGTATTTATTCTTTTTTATTTTACATACATTTGGCTTTGTTTAATTTAGATTTCGTAGTGTATATTAATACACTGTGAAATCTAATGGGCGGTCACAGATGTCACAGAGGGGAGGAGGAAGCCGGATTCTTCCTCCCCTCTGTGACGTCAGAGGGAGAAAACACAGGAGCAGCTGCGCAAAGAATGGACATCTCAATTCTTTACGCAACTGCGCTTTCTGCCATAAAAAGCACTGCGTATTTTACGCAGTGTCTGCACGGCAAAGTGAATTTCCCATTCACTTTGCTGGCAGACACAAAACACATTGTGTATTCTGAAAAGCGTGCGTAAAAAAGCGCACAAAAATATGCAATGTGTGAACATAGCCTAAAACCTTTATAATGTATATAGACTTCTGTATACATTTATGTAGTTAATACTGTGACTGCTGCACCCCTGTACTCATACCAGCGGTATCCCCCTTCAGCTTGGTATAGTGGTCGGTCCCGTTCAGCTTGCCCTCCACATTGTCTATGTACCTATCTATCTCCGTGTCTGTGGAGAGAGGGCAGAAGGTGACTGAACAGATCGCCTGGGCTTGTGCTCCTCACACCATCTGATCACTCACATGAGACCCTCATGATGACCCAGTGTCTCACCACCAGCTCAGCCAGGCACAGTAATGGACTAGAACAGCTAGAGGCCGGATGTGGCCTGCAGGCTTCACTTCTCCTGCTATATTCTTGGCCAAATAAGTTGCTGGACAGTCTAGAATTGGCTGGAGGACAGGCTGTTTTCAGTATGGGAAAATAAAATTATTGTCAGACCCAAGCCAGTTCTGAACCCCTGAATCACTAAATACTTAAAGTTTTGTCTGGGAACATTCACTCATCCCAGTCCAGCACTTACCCTCCCAGTCCAGCACTCACCTCCCCAGTCCAGCACTCACCTCCTCAGTCCAGCACTCACCTCCCCAGTCCAGCATTAACCCCCCCCCAGTTCAGCACTCACCTCCCCAGTCCAGCGCTCACCTCCCCAGTCCAGCACTCACCTCCCTAGTCCAGCACTCACCTCCCTAGTCCAGCACTCACCTCCCCAGTCCAGCACTCACCTCCCCAGTCCAGCACTCACCTTCCCAGTCCAGCACTCAACCCCCCAGTCCAGCAGACACCCCCCCAATTCAGCACTCACCTCCCCAGACCAGTACTCACCTCCCCAGTCCAGCACTCACCTCCCCAGTCCAGCATTAACCCTCCAGTTCAGCACTCACCCCCCCAGTCCATTACTCAACTTCCCAGTCCAGTATTCACTTCCCCAGTCCAGCATTAACCCCCTCCAGTTCAGCACTCACCCCCTTTCCCAGTCGAGCACTCACCTCCCTAGTCCAGAACTCACTCACTTAGTCCCAGATGAAGTGGCTTTCAGGAAGCAGGAAGTTCACAGGAGCAGAGACCGCCCATGGCTGCAACAATGTCCGCTGTCTGCTCCGTGGTGCTGAACCTCCTGCAACAGCTTTACAGGGCAGCAGGGCATAGCGAGCTCTCTCTGCCCACAAAGAATGTCCACATGTCAGCCTTCCTATTTATGCATCGCGGTGGTGCAGGTAATGCAGGCACATGCACATAATGTCACTGTGCCTATAGGGCTGCGCATAGTATGTGCTGCTAGTCAATGGAGCCCCATAGTAACCCGATATTTACCTACGTAGCGGCTCCACAGTGGAACCGCTGCTAAGGTAAACATCAGATTACAATGGGGCTCCATTGACTAGCAGCACATACTATGCACAGCCCTATAGGCACAGTGACATTATGTGCATGTGCCTGCATTACCTGCACCACCGCAATGCATAAATAGGAAGGCTGATATGTGGACGTTCTTTGTGGGCAGAGAGAGCTCACCTCCCCAGTCCATCACTCACCTCCCCAGTCCAGCACTCACCTCCCAAGTCCAGCATTAACCCCCCAGTTCAGCACTCACCTCCCCAGTCCATTACTCACCTCCCCAGTCCAGTATTCACTTCCCCAGTCCAGCATCAACCCCCCCAGTCCAGCACTCACCTCCCCAGTCCAGCACTCACCTCCCCAGTCCAGCACTCACCTCCCCAGTCCAGCACTCACCTCCCCTGTTCAGCACTCACCTCCCCTGTTCAGCACTCACCTCCCCAGTCCAGCACTCACCTCCCCAGTCCAGCACTCACCTCCCCAGTCCAGCACTCACCCCCCCCCAGTTCAGCACTCACCCCCCCCCAGTTCAGCACTCACTCCCCAGTCCATCAGTCTCCTCCCCAGTCCAGCAGACACCCCCCCAATTCAGCACTCACCTCCCCAGTCCATCACTCACCTCCCCAGTCCAGCACTCACCTCCCCAGTCCAGCACTCACCTCCCCAGTCCAGCACTCACCACCCCAGTCCAGCATTAACCCTCCAGTTCAGCACTCACCCCCCCAGTCCATTACTCACCTCCCCAGTCCAGTATTCACTTCCCCAGTCCAGCATTAACCCCCCCCCCCAGTTCAGCAATCACCCCCTTCCCCAGTCGAGCACTCACCTCCCTAGTCCAGAACTCACTCACTTAGTCCCAGATGAAGTGGCTTTCAGGAAGCAGGAAGTTCACAGGAGCAGAGACCGCCCATGGCTGCAACAATGTCCGCTGTCTGCTCCGTGGTGCTGAACCTCCTGCAACAGCTTTACAGGGCAGCAGGGCATAGCGAGCTCTCTCTGCCCACAAAGTACGTCCACATGTCAGCCTTCCTATTTATGCATCGCGGTGGTGCAGGTAATGCAGGCACATGCACATAATGTCACTGTGCCTATAGGGCTGCGCATAGTATGTGCTGCTAGTCAATGGAGCCCCATAGTAACCCGATATTTACCTTAGTAGCGGCTCCACAGTGTTGCTAGTTTTTAGCCCTTGTGTCAGGCGTTGGTCACAATGCAAATGTGACCCTAGCCAGACAGAGGTGCCGGGGAGCCTTGGGAGGCCCCTACCAGCTCGGTGGTAGGTCCGCCCCTGGTGCCATGTGACTATTTGAGGGAGATGGGAGTGGTCACAGAATAGCAGCAACTAAACATATTACCAAGGAGCTTGCTAGCAGCAACACTGACATTAACCCATTGAGTACCAAAAGAAAGGAACCCATGTTTAAAATAGGTAGACGGAAAGCTTCAAAAGCTCACCAAGTTGATGCTCCTCCTAGTGCTGTCAGCCAATGTAGGAAACTAGATGAAAGCTGCACAATTACCTGGTGGTAGAATTAAAATATAAATTACTTTATTAAAGCATATTTAAAATTCAGTCATGATGTGAGAACATGTGATGCATTTTGATGCGACTTGTGCCCTTATTCAAAGAATAAAAACAAGCTTGAAAACCTAACAATTTAAATGTTTACAAACTAAACAACAAAAGGATACATTAATTGCCTTCAATTAGGAACATATGCTTGGATTTCCAGAGAAAAGCACTGTTTTGTTTTCAATTTGTTTTCTTTTTTTTTTTCAGAACTTTTAATTCACATAACTTATAATTGTGAGATAATTAGAAAAATGGAAAATACACAACATTAACATAACAGAATGTTCAAATAATAGAAAAATTAGCAAGGAGTTTCTTTAATAGATGTAAAACTAATCATTTTTAAACTTCATTCCTTCTTGAAATTTTTATCCCATTTGTAAGCTCCAATATACCTCATGAAGGGCTGGAAAAATATATATTAGAATCTGAGAGTCCTAAGTGGTTGATCCCTTTTAATGGCTAACTGAGAAGATGGTAAAACATAGCAGGTTTTCGAGACTCTATGGCCTCTTCATCAGGCTTAATAATGACACAACTTATGAACATACACATATATATGTGGCGCCCCTGCGACCAGGGTGGCCACATAGGGAACTGCAGCCAGGTAGGAGGAAAAGACAGTTTATGTAATAAACACCCTCACAGACATCCCACACACCACTAGGAGGCAGCACCCAACCCGGAGCCCGGAACTCTAGGCGGGCAAGGGGTGGTGGGTTTAGAGGACTGTGGGTGGGAAAGAATGTAGGTCAGGTGACAGAAGGTAGAAATAGAGGAAGAGGAGGAGGAAGGAGTTAGTAGGCCGAGGGTGCCGACCAGCAAAGACCAGAAGTAGGCCACAGTGAGCCGAGCAGCCAAGACACAGAGAGCTGAGCTGAAAAGACACAAGAACAGAAAGAAAGACACACACATTCTGGAGGAGTGGGGCTGATGGAGATGCAGAATCCACAGAGTCACAGAAACCATGGAGAGAAAGCTCATCCATAGCCAGCACCCCAGGGGAGTGTGAGGAAAGAGACGGACCAGCAGTACCGGGTCCGAGGAACATGGTAACACTGACTAACTAGGAGAGGAGTCTTCCCTACTGAAGCTGGAATCACATGGGTCAGAGGGAGCCTGATAGTGCCTTGCGGGAGAGGGCTATTGCAGGCTAGGCACACAGCAGAGTGTCGGCTCTGACGGGGACCGAAGATTCACCCGGTATCCTGAGATTCACCGAAGGGTAGCTCCAATTTTAAGTTGGAGTTCTCACCCTAAGGACAGAAAGCACAGTAGCAACCACGAGGACCCACAGGGGTCTGAGCTGCCGCTATACTGTCCGGAGACACACCAAGAGAGAAACTACAGCCTGGAAAGGACACTAGAAAGAGTGAGGGGTCTCAGCATGACAACCTGTATCGACAAACTGTATCCTTTGTATATATCCCCTTTTATTTGTGAGGACCCGGGACATGGTCCGGACAAGGACCTCCGTGACATCCCCAGCAGCGACCCGGTCCGGTACCGAGTACCCCGTCCCAGTGGGCTCCACATATACATATATAGGGTTGGATAATGCAGTAAATAAGACAGGGGACATTAAGCAGAATATAGTGGTCAGTCTTGGGAGTGGGGAGAGCAGCTGGGGAAGTAAAATCAGAGTTCATAGATAAGAGCCACAGATAGTGTTATTGTTCTTTGATTAGTGGTTGGTCCGAGACTTGAACATTCCTCAATGAATATACAAAAGCACAAATCCAGTGAACTGCAAAAAACGGATCAAAAAACGCACAATCTGAATGTAAACAGAGAGAAAAGCGTGCATGCATGCATTTGTGGCACCCTGCTCATGCAGGAAGCCACAGCCTTCCCTACTGCAGAGCTGGGTTTTCCAGCAGGTACCTACTTCATGCAACACCTTCCACCTCGGCACAGTAGGGGGAGCTAGACTCACTGACTTTAGATGAGTTCCCCTATAAATACTGCTGCTGGGGGAGGAGTTGGTTAGAGTGTGCAGACGTTAGGAGAGCTGCGAAGACGTCCTGGTGATCGGTGCCGCGGTTAGGCCCGAACCAGTTACCTGACGTGGCCAAGCCTAGGAGTGGGGACAGAAGGCAAGGAGCAGAGCCAAGCGAGGAACCAGTGGAGGTTCACGCAAGACGTACCGGACTTCGGGGATCCGCACCTGCAGAAACACTTTAGGACTGCAGAAAACCCCGGCACACCGTGGAGACTTTAGTAACCCAGTACCCCTGCGTACCCAGAAAGAGGAAGCCAGACACCGTAGTGTGGAGTAGCACCGCAGTGATCAGAGTGGGTAACCCCTGGACCGCGCAGGAGGAGAGAGTAAAGAGCAGAGCCAGTCGTGTTGCATACAGACAGGGCTTCAGAGACAATAGGGAACCTGAGGAGGCCTTATACCCACTTGCTGTGGAGACTCACTGTGCACCTGGTCACCCGACAGTGCTCTGGACATCTTTACCTGTGGATAACATCAGTAAAAGGTAAGAGACATGCTTCAGTGTGTGCGTCGTTCCTCCCTGTCCCCAGCCTCCCTATAGACTGCCTTACTGCTTCTTACCCTGGCCACAAGTCTCACTCCAAGCTGTCCCTTTACTCTACGCTGCCCCGGAGGTCCAGCTCCACCTGTAGGGAGCTGTGCCATCCCTGCCACAATACCATCGCCCTCCGGAGGGCTGTGGCAGTGCTGGTGACTTATCACCAGGTACTACAGGTGGCGTCACATGACAACAACAAACTCTTATACCCTGTACATAACCCCTTATTGAAGTGTCACCCAGGCCACGGGCTCAGTCGCTGTCACCCGTGACATCCCCATGAAACATCCACCGAGCCTGATACCCAAGTACCCCAGGGCTCGACATATATTTCTGGTGTCACGAACAGGATATCGTGTCCGGTATTACCGGGTACTGTGTGTCGTGATTTCAACTGTATTTAGTGACTGTTAAAACTACACCGCCATTACTGCGCCGAAGAGCGGGAAGAAAGGGGGCATGTCAGCCTGTAGAGCGTAAAACTGAACCCTGCCCCTTGCTTAGCTGAGCATTCCCGAGCGCCGCGGCCTAGTCCAGGAATTCCCAAACTGTTTAACTATTTGAACACTGGCTGTAATTCACTAGGGGGGCCTCCAGCATGTCGGCCTCCTCCAGCGACGAAGACAGTACGTTCGCTGACCCTAGGAATTACCCTGAAGCACCCATGGCTGCCTCAAGTAGCACTGCAAGTGCCACCGGCGTGCCAGGTGCAGGTGCCCAGATCATGCCGATCTCACTCCCATACATTCCGGGGGCTAAGTGGTTACCCCAGTATGATAGTCGCCCTGATGCGTTGGATTTTTTAGGAGAAAAATCACTATTGTCCTGGACATGTATGCGATGACCGGTTAGCAGCTCGCTGCCGTGGTACTCGGACAGTTAACTGGCGCGGCAGAGAAAGAGAGTGAATCCTGGTCTGCTGCTAAACGGAGATCAGCGGCCACTATATTTGACAAATTGAGAACTACTTTTGAGGAGTGCAATGAGGCTGATATACGCATGCGCTTTCATCACTGCTACCAGAGGCCAGGAGATGATATCAGAGCTTACGCCTGGAGCCTAGAGGAAGCATTGTGAGCCCTTAAGCATGTCAGCCTTGTCAGTGTACCCGATGAAAATAAGCTCTTGATTGAACAATTCACCCGGGGACTGCTATCCCCAAGGACAATAAGACTGTGCATTGGTGGTCACTGTGCAACCCAGAAGCTGACTTTAACACCCTGAAGGAAATGGCCATAAAAGGATTGCTGCCAGTAGAGACCCATGAAGCTGCCATCAAATGGTGGTGCAGTGGTGAGGCGCAGGCTACCCCGAAACCAGTACCCGTGTCTGCAGCCATGCAGAATGTACAATCTGCTCAGCCTGACAAGTATGACTCTCTGCGTGCTGAGATGCGTGCTGAAATGCGCCAAATGAGCAAAAACATAACCAAGGTGATGGAAGCTCTACAACTGCAGCAGAATCAACAGCCAGCGCCAAGACCCCAGCCCCGACCTCAACCGCTGATTCAACTTGCTGACAGTCCGGAGGATGTACCCTGGATGAGAGCGAAGCAAGCCACCGCATACCGAGGGAGAACCACCGGCCGCTACAGTTCCACTGGGGAGCCCATCTGCCGCCGCTGTAACCGAAGCGGCCACATCGCCAGGAGCTATCCTTTAACACTAGAAGTCCCGGGAATTTAAAGGATCCTTGGTTTTCAATAATAAAAAGGTCAAATGACCCGTCTCTGGGACTTCTAGTGTTAAACGGCCCGACCCTGGGGGCCTGGGCCAAACCTCAGGAGTAACTCAACAGGGCCCAGACACCTGGTGCAAGACCTTCATCGGGCAGAGGCCATTCCTGTCAATTGTACTAGATGGCATCCTGACACCTGCTCTGCTGGTCACCGGGTCACAGGTGACCACCATCCCCTATATCCTTTACAAAAAGTATTGGGCTGATGCAGAACTGAAACAGCCTACTATAGCCTTCACCCTCAACGCATCTAATGGTGAACCGATAACTGTAATGGGAGTTAGAGAAGTACCAATAAAGGTGGGGAGGGTGGAATTGCAAACCCAAGGGGTCATAGTAGTAGCAGAAGCAAGTAATGGAAATGACCCGTATATAATACTTGGCACAAATGTTGTTAGCAATTGCATGGGGGAAGTTTTGTCTTTGGTTCAACAGATTGCAGAAACTGCCAAACCTGGTCAGAGGAAGGTCCTTCAGCATGAAATAAGAGCCCTCCTGCACCATCAACAGGTGACAGTTACAGGTGGCAAAATTGGTACTGCATGGGTGACAGACCCATTTCCTATTGTGATTTCCCCAATGAGCGAAATGATGATTTGGTGTTGAGCAGCTATAGGTCTGAGAGGGCAGGACTACCAGGCATTAGTGGGCCCATCAGCACAGAGCAGAGACCTACACTCTTGACAGCCAGGGGTGTGGTTGATGTACACAATGGGAGAGTACCAGTTCACATCTTAAACTGTGGCAGTGAAGAGGTTAAGTTACCCAGGTATGCAAGTGTTGCTAAATTATACAAAGTAAACAATAACGAGATCCAAGCACTGGGACCCTTACCCCATGCCAAAGGGGCAAAACCTGATAGTACAACAAGGCCACTGGAGGACTGGTGCCAGCAACTCCATGTCAGAACTGACACCACTCCCGTGTATGAAAAGCAAGGTGCTTACTGGGTAGTCAAAGAATTTGAACAAGTCTTTAGTAAGCATTCACTTGACTTTATTAGGATAAAAGGGGTGCAACATCATATCAAGTACACATCCACCAATCAAAGAGCGGTACAGGCCTATTCCACCTGCACATTATCAAAAAGCCAAAGAAATGTTACAGGACATGAAGGACGCAGGGGTTATACGAGATAGCTGTAGTCCCTGGGCAGCCCCATTAGTCCTAGTCAGGAAAAAGGATGGCAGTATGAGAACGTGTGTAGACAATAGGCAAATAAACCACATAACACACAAGGTTGTTTACCCGTTACCTCGTATAAAGGAATCCTTAGCTGCGGTGAAGTCTGCCAATTACTTTTCCACCTTAGATCTCACTAGTGGGTATTGGCAGGTGTCCGTAGCCGAGGAAGACCGAGAGAAGACGCCATTCACAACACCTATGGGCCTGTGTGAATTTAACAGCATGCCATTTGGACTATGTAATGCACCCGGAACCTTCCAGAGATTGATGGAGAGTTGCCTGGGACATAAGAAATTCGAGACGGTACTGCTCTACCTGGATGACGTGATCGTGTACTCTAAGACCTATGAGGAACACGTAACCCATCTAGCAGAGGTGTTTGAAGCTCTGGCCAAATACGGGATGAAGCTGAAACCATCCAAATGCCACCTGTTAAAGCCAAGATTACAGTACCTGAGACACATAGTCAGGGCCGAAGGCGTAGCCCCTGATCCAGACAAGGTGACAGCAATCAAGGAGTGGCCAGAACCCAAGACCCTGAAGGAAGTACGTCAATTCCTGGGACTGGTGGGGTACTATAGGAGGTTCATAATGGAGTAAACGAAGAAGGCTGCTCCCCTGCAAAACCTCTTAGTAGGCCACCCCAAGAAGGGCAAGTCTAAAGATTCTCTGTGGGAGTGGGGCAAGGAACAAGAAGAATCATTCCAGATGATGAAGGAAGCCCTGACAGGAGAAGAAATCCTTGCTTGCCCAGACTACAACCTGCTATTCCTACTCTACACGGATGCCAGCAAAGTGGGACTAGGAGCCATCCTTTCTCAAAGGCAAGAGGGCAGAGAAAGAGTGATCGCCTATGCCAGTAGGAAGCTGCGCCCCACAGAGAGGAACCCAGAGAACTACAGTTCCTTCAAGCTGGAATTCTTGGCCTTAGTCTGGGCCATCACAGAGAGGTTTAAGCACTACCTGGCATCTAGCAAATTCACAGTCTACACGGATAAAAATCCGCTGACCCACATGGAAACTGCAAAGTTGGGAGCCATGGAGCAGAGATGGATGGCCAGACTGTCCATCTACCAGTTTACCATCAAATACCAGGCTGGGCACCAGAATGGAAATGCGAATGCCTTATCCAGAATGCCTCAACTGTCAGATAAGGGCGTGGATGAAGACGAGCTAGTGTCGCACCCAGGCTATGGGGTACTCGGGTGTCAGGCGGCAAACGGAGTTCAGCGGTGTCACGGGAAATGGCGGCCATGCCTGACCCCGTGTCCTGAGCCTATCTTCCAAAAAGGGGGTTATATTTACAGGGGACTATTTACAAAGTTTGTTGTGACGCCACCTGCAGTATCAGGTGAGATGCCAACAGCCCACCGCCACAGCCCGCTGGAGGTAGATGGTATTGCGGCAAGTGTGGTGAAGTCCTCCAAAGGTAGGACTTGACCACCGGGGCAGCGTAGTAAGAAGGGGCAGCTTGTAATGGAGCTGGGATGGTATATGGAGTGTTGGAGCAGTCTATGAGGGGCACGGTGAGTGGAGAAGAAGGATACATGCACACTGAATCTCTTTTACCTTTTAGGGTACCTTTACACGCGGCAACTTTTCTAGGAATCTCACTGGCAACTTACTGGTTGCAGTGAAATCATGGACACATTGTTCTATCTTGTTGCTGTGTACAAATGGAGCAATGTCTCCATGATTTCACTGCAACCAGTAATTTGCCAGTGATATTCCTAGAAAAGTTGCCGCGTGTAAAGGTACCTTAACTGATGTTTGGCAGGTAAAGACGTCCAGGGCACTAACAGGTGACCAGGTTGCACAGTGGGTCCCCACAGCAAGTGGGTATAAGGCCTCCTCTGCTCTGTAGTGATGGTTGAAGCACAGCCTGCTTGCAGCCAGACTTGCCTCCGTGCTGTCTCCGAGTTACCCTCGCTGAACACTGTTGTGCTGTACTGCTGTGTCTGGCTCCCTCTCTTGACTCACAGGAGAACAAACCGAGTAGCCAAAGCCTCCACGGTGTGACGGGGTTTTCTGTGGTCCTATAGTATCCCACAGGTGCGGATCCCCAATATCCGGTACTTCTCTGGGTGAAACTCTTCTCCAAGTTCCTCGCCCCCTTTCGGCTAGTTGCTCCCCGCCTTCTGTCCCCACTTAGGCTTGCGGGACATAGAAGGGCCACTCCGGGTCACTGGCTCGGGCCTAACGCAGCACCGACCACCAGGACGTCTTCAAAGCTCTCCTAGCGTCTGCACACTCTGACTAACTCCTCACCCAGCAGCAGTATTTATAGGGGAACTCACCTAAAGGCGGTGAGTAGAGCTCCCCCTACTGTGCCAGGGTGGAAGGTGTTGTATGTAGTAGGTACCTGCTATGGAAACCCAGCTGTGCATTAGAGCGATCTGTGGCTACCTGTGTGAGCAGGGCGCCACATACCCCCTTAGGTAACATCAGTACTCCTGGACTGAGTATTTTTGTTTGAACAAAAGAATAGCAAGAATAATAATGAACAGGTAACATATTTACAAAGTCTGAAAATATAAAAATTTACAAAAAGACACTGAAAAATTATTGAAAAATAGAAAACAGGTAAGTCCGTACGGTGCTAGTCCATCCACCGCAGGCTTTTTAAAGTTTGTGGCTACTTTTATCCATAACTGTAGTCCATTTAAATTTTAAAAGTTCAAAGTTTAAAAGGGGAAAAGTTCAAAGAATCTTTTACAGTCCATTTCTGTACGCTCCAGGTAAGAAAAGGGGAAAAGTCTTTCAAAATCCACATTTTTAACAAAAAACATTTGTCCCTGCGGGTGTCTCGGCTTAGGAGACCTGGTTCCTCCCTGCCCCAGGCACTTTCTGTTCCTAACTTAATGTGCTTGGGGCTAGGCCCAGTTCCTCCACCCTTCTGTACACTACTATTTACATTTCTATTGTACAGTTTACTATTTACATGTAACTTAGTGTGTGCTCTACCTTACATTATTGTGTCCACTCTCCATACCTAGACGGGGGTTGACCTTGTGTGCATCTCTTTGACCTATGCACTACAGGTGTCATGGTCTCAGGTGAAGTGTCTAGTGAAGGGCTTGGTGTAGGCATGTCAGGTAAGCTTCTGCGTTGCCTTAGTCTCACTACAGGGCTAGCAGGTGTTCCGATTGCAGCATCCTCAGATTCTCTAGCAATGGGTATTTCTTCTGATTCCTTTGCATCACTTCATTGGGCTGGTAGAAATTTAATGTGGGCACAATGATGGCTCCATCTTGTTGAGGCCAATCTTCTGGGAAGTCCCCTAAGATGGTAGGGATGACCTTCTTCTTTCACTCTTGATATGGACTTTCTTCTTGAACTGGTTCATTTCCTGGAATTGGTTGATGGAAGGGATCTTGGTCTTTCCAATCTGTTGGACACTTTTTAATGTGACCTCTGGACACAGTCTGTGTGGTTTTTCCACCATCTTTGCTGATAATGCAGACTTTACTGATGTCATTTCCAGAATCCAATAGGCCATAGGGTTCTTGTTCCCACCGATCATCTAACTTATGTTGAGTTCTCTTTCTCTTGAGGACAATACTTCCAGGTGAAATGGGTTCTGCTGGAGCATGCTTGTTGTAGTCCCTTTCTTGCTTTTCACAGGATTTCTCCAGGTTATCTTCTACACAATCTTGAACCTTTTTGTATTGATCTTGGCGATGGGTTTTCCAATTTGAGATGGTATGATCTGCTTCAGGATCTACTACTCCGAGTTCCAAGTCTACGGGTAATTTTCCTGTATGGACTCTCATCAGGTAGGCTGGTGTACAGTTAGTAGAACTTACTGGAATCTGGTTGTAGATGTCAACCAAATCAGGTAGTTTCTCTGGCCATTGGTTTCTTTCTTCTAACGGTAAGATCTTTAGCATGTCGATGATGAGATGGTTCATTTTCGCACAGAGTCCGTTGGTTTGAGGATGATACAGGGTTGTTCTGATCTTTTTGCACCCATACAGCTGGCAGAACTCTTGGAAGATCTTTGCTTCAAAGGCTGACCCTTGATCTGTTAAGACCTGTTCTAGGTATCCCAATTGTCTGCAGAAGACATTTTGGAAAGTTTTAGCAGCTGTTGCAGCTGTCAAGTCCTTTACAGGGGCAACCATTAAGAATCTCAAGTAATGGTCTACCATGGTCAATGCGTAGGTATAGCTGGATCTACTTGGAGTCAGTTTTACATGGTCCAAGGCGGCTATTTCCAGAGGTTGCTTGATTACAATGGGATGAAGCTGGGCTTTCTGGCTCTGTACGTCCTTCCTTCTCAGGCTGCAGGATTTACAATTCTTACACCATTTTTCAATGGATGACCGCATGCCGACCCAGAAGAATCTATCCTTCAGTAGCATCTCTAGCTTCTTCCATCTGAAGTGATCAGTATGGTTGTGATAAGCGTTCAAGACCAAGGGGATTTCTGATTTTGACATGATGATCTGCGAGGCCATCTCGTGAGTTCTTGGATTGATGTACCTCCGACAAAGCTTATCTTGGTATATGAACAGTTTACTTTGTTCGCTCTACAGATGTTTAACTTCAGATTGAGGATTTTCAGGCAGCTTCGCCGACTCCTGTGTTATCAGTTGTTTTATTAGACTGACAGCCGGGTCACTGTCTTGCACCTCCCTCCAACCGAATGGGGCAACGGGTTTACTGTCCTTAAACGAAGGGTCTTGACAGGTTTGCTGACATTGGGTTACTGTTACTTTTAGTTGATGGAAGGCAGATAACTCCACTTCTTCCAGCTCGTCTTTGTCTACAAAAATCTGATAAGTGAGACATTCTGGATAAAGCGTCTGCGTTTCCATTCTGGTGCCCAGCCCGGTACTTGATGGTAAATTGGTAGTTGGACAATCTGGCCATCCATCTTTGCTCCATGGCTCGCAACTTCGCAAGTTTCCAGGTGGGTGAGCGGATTGTTATCCGTGTAAGCTGTGAATTTGCTGGAGACTAGATAGTGTTTGAACCTCTTTGTGACGGCCCAGACTAAGGCCAGGAATTCCAGCTTGAAGGAACTGTAGTTTTCTGGGTTCCTTTCTGTGGGGCGCAGCTTTCTGCTTGTGTAAGCTATTACCCTCTCCTTGCCGTCTTGCTTTTGGGAAAGGATGGCACCGAGTCCCACATTGCTGGCATCTGTGTACAGCAGGGATGGCAGGTTGTAGTCTGGGTAAGCAAAGATTTATTCTCCTGTCAGGGCTGTTTTCATCATCTGGAACGCTTCCTCTTGTTCCTTACCCAATCTCAACGGAGAATCCTTTGACTTGCCCTTCGTGGGTTGGCCTACTAGGAGGTCTTGCAGGGGTGCAGCCTTTTTGGTGTACTCCTTTATGAACCTCCAATAGTAGTCCACCAAACCCAGGAATTGACGTAATTCCTTTATGGTCTTGGGTTCTGGCCACTCTTTGACTGCTGTTACCTTGTCTGTATCAGGGGCCACGCCTTCGGTACTGACTACGTGTCCCAGGTACTGTACTCTTGGCTTTAACAGGTGGCATTTTGATGGTTTTAGCTTTATCCCGTATTTGGCCAGAGCTTCAAACACCTCTCCTAGATGAGTGACATGCTCTTCGTAAGTCTTGGAGTACACGATTACATCATCCAGGTAGAGCAGTACCGTCTCAAAGCTCCTATGTCCCAGACAACTCTCCATTAACCTCTGGAAGGTTCCAGGTGCATTACATAGTCCAAAGGGCATGCTGTTGAATTCACATAGGCCTATAGGTGTTGTGAATGCCGTCTTTTCTCTGTCTTCTTCGGCGACGGACACCTGCCAATACCCACTAGTGAAATCTAAGGTAGAGAAGTAGTTGGCAGACTTCAATGCAGCTAAGGATACCTTTATAAGAGGTAACGGGTAAGCATCTTTGTGTGTTATGCAGTTTGTCTATTGTCTACACACATTCTCATACTGCCATCCTTTTTCCTGACTAGTACTAATGGAGCTGCCCAGGGACTACAGCTATCTCGTATAACCTCTGCGTCCTTCATGTCCTGTAACATTTCTTTGGCTGTTTGATAATGTGCAGGTGGACTAGGCCTATACCGCTCTTTGATTGGTGGATGTGTACCTGTGGGGACGTGATGTTGTACCCCTTTTATCCTACCAAAATTAAGTGGATGCTTACTAAAGACTTGTTTGAATTCTTGAACTACCCGGTACACACCTTGCTTTTCATACACAGGAGTGGTGTCAGTTCCGACATGGAGCTGCTGGCACCAGTCCTCCAGTGGCCCGATTGTTTGATCAGGTTTTACCCCTTTTTTGTGGCGTTCGGGTTACACGGTTTGCATCTCACTGTGGCTGACTGTGTACAATTTAACAACGGTTGCATACCTGGGTAATTTTACCTCCTCACTGCCACAATTTAAGATGCGAACGTGTACTCTTCCATTGTGTACATCAACCACACCCCTGGCTGTCAAGAGTGTAGGTCTCTGCTCTGTGCTGATGGGCTCCACTAATGCCTGGTAGTCCTGCCCTCTCAGACCTATAGCTGCTCAACACCAAATCATCATTTCGCTCATTGGGGAAATCACAATAGGAAATGGGTCTGTCACCCATGCAGTACCAATTTTGCCACCTGTAACATTTACCTGTTGATGGTGCAGGAGGGCTCTTATTTCATGCTGAAGGACCTTCCTCTGACCAGGTTTGGCAGTTTCTGCAATCTGTTGAACCAAAGACAAAACTTCCCCCATGCAATTGCTAACAACATTTGTGCCAAGTATTATATACGGGTCATTTCCATTACTTGCTTCTGCTACTACTATGACCCCTTGGGTTTGCAATTCTACCCTCCCCACCTTTATTGGTACTGCTCTAACTCCCATTACAGTAATCGGTTCACCATTAGATGCGTTGAGGGTGAAGGCTATGGCAGGCTGTTTCAGTTCTGCATCAGCCCAATACTTTTTGTAAAGGATATAGGGGATGGTGGTCACCTGTGACCCGGTGACCAGCAGAGCAGGTGTCGGGATGCCATCTAGTACAATTGACAGGAACGGCCTCTGCCCGATGAAGGTCTTGTACCAGGTGGCTGGGCCCTGTTGAGTTACTCCTCAGGTTTGGCCCAGGCCCCCAGGGTCGGGCCGTTTAAAGGATAGCTCCTGGCGATGTGGCCGCTTCGGTTACAGCGGCGGCAGATGGGCTCCCCAGTGGAGCTGTAGCAGTCAGTGGTTCTCCCTCGATATGCGGTGGCTTGCTTCGCTCTCATCCAGGGTACATCCTCCGGACTGTCAGCAAGTTGAATCAGCGGTTGAGGTCGGGGCTGGGGTCTTGGCGCTGGCTGTTGATTCTGCTGCAGTTGTAGAGCTTCCATCACCTTGGTTATATTTTTGCTCATTTGGCGCATTTCAGCACGCATCTCAGCATGCAGAGAGTCATACTTGTCAGGCTGAGCAGATTGTACATTCTGCATGGCTGCAGACACGGGTACTGGTTTCGGGGTAGCCTGCGCCTCACCACTGCACCACCATTTGATGGCAGCTTCCTGGGTCTCTACTGGCAGCAATCCTTTTATGGCCATTTCCTTCAGGGTGTTAAAGTCAGCTTCTGGGTTGCACAGTGACCACCAATGCACCTCCTCACTGCCACAATTTAAGATGCGAACGTGTATTCTCTCATTGTGTACGTCCACCACCCCCCTGGCTGTCAACAGTGTAGGTCTGTGCTCTGTGCTGACGGGCTCTACTAGTGCTTGATAGTCCTGCCCTCTCAGACCTATAGCTGCTCAACACCAAATCATCATTTCACTCATTGGGGGAATCACAATAGGCAACGGGTCTGTCACCCGTGCAGTTTCAATTTCGCCATCTGTAATTGTTACCTGTTGATGGTGCAGGATGGCTCTGATCTCACGCTGGTTGATCTTCCTTTGACCATGTCTGGCAGTGTCTGTGATCTGTTGAAGCAAAGACAAGACTTCCTCCATGCAATTGCTAACAACATTTGTACCTAGTATGACATAGGGATCATTAGTATTACTGGCTTCTGCTACTACAAGGACCCCTTGGTTCTGCAATTCCACCCTCCCCACTTTTATGGGCACTTCTCTAACCCCCATCACAGTGAGTGGTTCACCATTGAATGCATTAAGGGTATGATCTATTTCAGGCTGTTTCAGTTCTGCATCAGCCCAATACTTCTTATAAAGGATATGGGAAATGGTGGTCACCTGTGACCCGGTGTCCAGAAGAGCAGGCGTCGGAATGCCATCCAGTACAATGGACAGAAACGGCCTATGTCCGATGAAGGTCTTGTACCAGGTGGCTGGGCCCTGTTGATCTAGTCCTGAGGTTTAGCCCGGCCCCCAGGGACTGCCCATTTAAAGGACAGCTCCTGGTGAGGTGTCCGGTGTGGGTACAGCGGTGGCAGATAGCCCCCCAGTGGAGCTGTAGCGGTCGGTGGTTCTCCCTCGGTACGCTGTGGCTTGCGTCCCTCGCATCCAGGGTACATCCTCCGGGCTGTCGGCAAGTTGAATCAGCGGCTGAAGCTTGGGTTGAGGTCTTGGCACTGGCTGTTGGTGACTTTGCTGTAATTGCAGAGCGTCCATTAGTTTAACAATGTTGTTGTTCATCTGGCGCATCTCAGCACGCATCACAGCCAGCAGTGAATCATATTTATCAAGCTGAGCAGATAGTACATTTTGCGTGGCTGCTGACACGGGTAATGGTTTTGGAGTAGCCTGCACCTCACCACTGCACCACCTTTTAATTGCAGCTTCATGGGTCTCTACCGGCTTTAACCCTTTGATGGCCATCTCTTTTTGGACCACCAATGTACAGTCTTACTGTCCTCAGGGGATAGCAGTCCCCGAGTGAATTGTTCAATGAGGAGCTTGTTTTCATCGGGTACACTGGTGGGGCTGACGTGTATAAGGGCACACAATGCTTCCAGACTCCAGGCATAAGCTCTTATGTCATTTCCCGGCCTCTGGTAGCAGTGATGGAAGCGCATGCGTATATCAGCCTTGTTGCACTCCTCAAAGGTAGCTCTCAGTTTATTGAATATAGCAGAGGCGGATTTGCAGTCCGCAGCAGACCAAGACGCACTTTCTTTCTCTGCTGCATCAGTTAACTATCCAAGTACCACAGCAGCGCGTTGTTGGCGCGGTCATCGCATACATGTCCAGGACGCTATTGATCTTTCGTTTAAACTCATCCAATGTATCAGGACGTCCATCATACTGGGGCAACCACTTGGCCCCTGGGATGTATGGGAGTAGCATCGGCATTATTGGGGCGAGTGCACCCGGGGCACCGGTGGTGCTGACGGTGCTACTGGAGGCAGTCAAAAGTCTTTCGGTGTAATTCCGGGGATCAGTGTACGCAAAGTTGTCGTCGCTGGAGGAGGCTGACATGTTGGGGACCCCCTAGTGAATTACAGCCAGTCCTTAAAGAGTTAAACAGTTTGAGAGTTTCCAGACTAGGCCGCGGCGCTTGGGAATGCTCGGCTGAGCGAAGGGTGGGTTTCAGTTTCACGCTCTGCGGCTGGCATGCCCCCTTTCTTCCCGCTGTTCGGCACTGTAATGGCGGCGTAGGTTAAACAGTCACTCAATACAGTCAATAATATGGCACACAGTACCCGGCAATACCGGGCATGGAATCCTGTTCGTGATCACCAGAAAAAGATATGTCGCGCCCAGGCTATGGGGTACTCGGGTGTCAAGGGGCCAACTGAGTTCAGCGGTGTCACGTGAAGTGGCGGCCCCGCCTGACCCCGTGTCCTGGGCCTAACTTCCAAAAAGGGGGTTATATTTACAGGGGACTAATTACAAAATTTGTCGTGACACTATTTGCAGTATCTGGTGAGATGCCACCAGTACCGCCACAGCCCACCAGAGGTAGATGGTATTGCGGCAAGTGTGGTGAAGTCCTCCGCCGGTAGGACTTGACCTCCGGGGCAGCGTAGTGAGAAGGGGCAACTTGTAATGGAGCTGGGATGGTATAGGGAATGTTGGAGCAGTCTATGAGGGGCACGGTGAGTGGAGAAGAAGGATACATGCACATTGCAAAGTCTCTTTAAGCTTTGACTGATGTTCGGCAGGTAAAGACGTCCAGGGCACTAACAGGTGACCAAGTTGCACAGTGGGTTCCCACAGCAAGTGGGTATAAGGCCTCCTCTGCTCTGTAGTGATGGTTGAAGCACAGCCTGCTTGCAGCCAGACTTGCCTCCTCTCTCTTCCTGACTGTAGTGTCTGTCTCTCCTCCTGTGCCGTCTCCGGGTTACCCTCGCTGAACACTGTCGTGCTGTACTGCTGTGTCTGGCTCCCTCTCTTGATTCACAGGGGAACAAACCGGGTAGCTGAAGCCTCCACGGTGTGACAGGGTTTTCTGTGGTCCTATAGTATCCCAAGGTGCGGATCCCCAATATCCGGTCCTTTTCTGGGTGAAACTCTTCTCCAAGTTCCTCGCCACCTTTCGGCTAGTTGTTCCTCGCCTTCTGTCCCCACTTAGGCTTGCGGGACGTAGATGGGCCACTCCGGGTCACTGGCTCGGGCCTAACGCAGCACCAACCACTAGGACGTTTTCACAGCTCTCCTAGCGTCTGCACACTGGCTAACTCCTCCCCTAGCAGCAGTATTTTTAGGGGAACTCGCCTAAAGGCGGTGAGTAGAGCTCCCCCTACTGTGCCGGGGTGGAAGGTGTTGTATGTAGTAGGTATTAGAGAGATCTGTGGCTACCTGTGTGAGCAGGGTGCCACACTAGAAGAAATGGAGTTACCTGCCTTCCATCAATTAAGAGTAACTCAGTGTAAGCAAACCCGTAAAGACCCTCCTGCAAGGATGATGAACCGGTTGCCCCACTTCGGTTGGAAGGAAGTGCAAGACAATGACCCGGCTGTCAGTTTGGTAAAGTAGCTGATAACCCAGGAGTCAGCAAAGCTGCCAGAAAAAGGAGATTTTTGTGTACTCACCGTAAAATCCTTTTCTCTTAGCCTCTAATTGGGGGACACAGACCGTGGGTGTTATGCTGCTGTCCACTAGGAGGCGACACTAAGCAGAATCTGAAAAAGAGTTAAGTGGCTCCTCCTCTGCAGTATACTCCCCTGGGACAGGCATTGCCTCACCAGTTTTGTGCTAAAGCAGTAGGAGAGTTAACAGATAAAAACAGAGCCTGTAACTACACAGGCAACCTGTGTAAACAGATATAGCTAACAAGGTAATAACAGTGTAACAAGGCCTGAAATCAAACAGGCACGTGTGTAAACAGTTAAGAGTTAGCAGAGTACTAAAAGTACCACAAGGCCTGTAACTACGCAGGCACATGTGTAAAAAGGGAAGAGTTAACGGAGCAATAATCGTATAACAAGGCCTGTGACTAAACAGGTTCATAGTACTACAAGGCCTGTAACCAAACAGGCACAAGTTTACCCAGTTCACCGAGTGATAATAGATGAACATGTGTAAACATTTTAACCCTGTAACAGCTGAGAAGCAATGTGAGAACTGTAGAAAAAAAGACCCACAAGGGCAATAGGGTGGGTGCTGTGTCCCCCAATTAGAGGCTATGGGAAAAGGATTTTACGGTGAGTACACAAAAATCTCCTTTTCTCCTTCGCCTCATTGGGGGACACAGACCGTGGGACGTCCTAAAGCAGTCCCTGGGTGGGGAAAAACAATGGAACTAATAACACTGAGCATGGTCAGTGAAGACTATGCACCGACAGGCGGTCTGTTGCCGCCTAGAGGGCACGTCTACCCAGACTTGCGTCTTGCCGAGAACCAAGTGCAAGCACTGTAAATGCTTAAGTTTGTGCATAGGCGGACCGCTTGGCTGTCTATACACTTGTTGCACTGACACCTAGTACTGAACGGCCCAGGAGGCCACCACGACCGTAGTAGAATGTGCCGTGATGCTGCTGGAAGGGATGAGCTTTCGATGGTATAAGCATCTTAGATGGTTAGACGGATCCAACTTGGTAGAGGTGCCTTAGAGGCTGACAAAGTTTCTTTCTGTCCTCTGGAAGAAGGAAGAAAGAATCTGACCTCTTCGAAGGGCATTGTCTTGGATACCTGGATGCGTAGGGCCCCGACAAGGCCCTGCATATGTAGGTCCTTCGCGACCGGATGGACTGGAGTCGGGCGAAGCGATGGCAGAGAGATGTATTCATTTAGGTGGGAAGAGTACACCGCCTGTAGCAGAAGGATGCAACGAGCCGCAGGGCAATCTTGTCCAGATGGCAACCCAGAAAAAATGGTGTACATAAAACAACGCTGCAAACACCGATACCTCCGTAAAGAAAATAATTTTTCCACCAAAACATACCACTATTTGGATGGGAATACTAAAGGGAATATCCTATAGAGGCTCAAATGGCGGTCTTGTAGGGCCATGAGGACGAAGTTCAGGTCTCCACTTGTGTAAGATTGGGAAACGGGCTGAAACTTGCTGTGTGAGAGATCCTAACGACAGGTCTGAGTCTAGGTCTAAGCGGAAGCAACCGAGAGGTCTTGGTATGAAATAGGGGCAAGGGGAATGACCTCTAGGGGTGCTCTAGGCAAAAAATGAAAACGGTTACACGTGTGATAGCATATCGTTGATAAGGCTGGTTTCCTCGCTGTGATTATGGTCGCTAGAATATCCTGGGAAAAAAACCTTGGGTTAGGTGCCAGGTCTCAATGGCTACGCTATTAATTTCAGAGTTGAAGAATCCTGTGGGAGAACTGACCGAGAGAGAGCAGGTCTGGACTGTCTGTTAGTCGTCCTGGCACTGCTGCCATGATGTGGATGAAATCTGCGTACCAAGCGCAGCTGGGCCAATCTGAGACCAGAAGAATGATCTGGCGATATTCTTGGTTGATATTCCGCACTAACCTGGTAGTGGGGAAAGAACATAGGGGAGGCGGATACAGGTCCAGTCTAGGACTAGTGAGTCTGTCCTACTGACTTGAGTCCTGGGACCTGGCCAAGAAGATTGGAACCTTGGCATTGAGGCGTGACTCAGTCGGGTCACACATTTGTGGTTTCCTGGCGCTGGCAGCCTTGACAGAGGACTGTGGATGAAGGGACCATTTCCCTAAGTCTATCCCTTGTCAGGTTAGGAAAAAACACTTCCCAGATGTGTACACCTGGTATGAGAACAGCTGGCAGAACAGTGTTCAAGGATTCCCCCAAGTGAAGGATGTGGCGAACGTCTGTCATTGCTTGGAGACTGTGGGTTTCACCCAAATGGTTAACGTATGCCACGGCTGTGGCATTGTCTGACTGTATCCTGACATGTCCAAATGCCAGAAGGTGACTGACGGATTTCTGTACTAGAAAAGTTGCCCGAATCTTCGTAGAATGAGAGGCAACTTCAGATCTGGACAAGGGTACTGCAGTGTGCATTGTGAGTGGGTACATAGAACCACATCCTGTTCTCGTGCCAAGCCGGAACATGGATAAATGAAAAAAAAAAAAACGGAGATGCAGCTGAGCCAATGGAACTGCCTCCAACGCTGCCACTATCTTGTCTAGGACTCTCGTGGCAGTTGTGTAGGACTCTCGTAGCAGTTGTGAAGAACTCAGGAGACCGCTGAAGGAGACTGCGGATTCCTAGACGAAGAATCCGTGCCCTGTCTGGGGAAACATGACTAGACCTGTGGATGTGTTGCGGCTAAAGACCGCTGTTTTCATCCGATGCTGTGTGTCCAATGAGGCTGAGACTCCATATGTGATGCTGCAGCATGTGGCCTTCATGAGTATGCAGCGGAGCTGGGACTCCTGGAGTGGCCTTGGAGTTGTGGTAGACTTGTGGCGGTCGATCCGCTAACCGAGTCTTCTTAGCATGCAAAGTGAAGGTGACACTGTGTACACAGTCCCTGAAAGTCATGCACTGATGAATACGTCGTCCAGATATGGGAGACTCCTTTGACAACTTCAGGCTAGGAAAAACTTTGTATTTATGATCGTCTAGTCTCACAGAATTCGCTTTTGACTCCTGAGTCGAGAAGGGACGGACCACAGTCATACAGGGGACCGGAGGGCCCATGCATTGAATTAATGCAGGTGGGGATCTGCGAGGTCCTGCTTCGGAGCGGGCTGTGCAGATTGTTTGCGCTTGTAATCTCAACCCAAGTATCTATTATAGGTGTGGTGAGGAGATTGGCAGCTGGGCTCTTGATCCATGTCCAGCAACTCAGAGTTCTATCTGTGAGTCTGGGGCGAGAGGCCGGGAAAACCTGTGAACAGGAGGGCCCATCCATTGGGACGATGCAGTCTGGAGTCAGCTAGATCCTGCTTCAGAGCGGGCTGTGTAGAGTGTTTTGCTCGTGTTATCTCAACTCGAGTACCTAATATAGGTGCAGTGAGGAGATGGTAGCTAGGCTCGTGGTCCACTCTTGCGACCCAGAGCTCTGGTTTTGTAGCCTAGGGAGGGAGGCTGGGTAGGCGTCGAGAAATCGCAACTTCAACCCGAGTCCCCAGCAATGGGGAGGCGAGGAGGAGTATGGCATATAGCAATCTTGGCTACAACCCAGCGCCCCAACCATGGGGGGTTGAGGATATGCTATAGGTTGTAGGTTCCAGAGACCCTTAGATGAATTACCCGTGAAGCTGAGGAAGACGTGTATTTAAATCAGCGTCTTGTGGGACTTGGCTGTCCTGACCGCCATCCAGAACTCCCAATGTGGGGTCTGGAGAGGGTTAGCGAACAGTCTTGGGACGCCTGACATTGTCGGGCAATGTTTGGGTTGTAGCAACTTCAACTGAGCTGTCCCAGAGGGGGAGAAAGGGGGGCCACGGAAGAACCTGTCAGGTAAACTCGTGGAAGGTCCACCACAATCCAGTTGTCCCCGCTGCGTGGGAGCCCGGATAGAGGTACGTTGTAAGAGTAGCTGAGACACCTTAAAATCAACTGACCTCTTTCAACGTTGGGAGACCAAGGTAAGGGCCCGTCGGCGTCTTACTTTAACCTAGCAACCCTTATGCAAAGTCATGAGGTTGGCTAGGTGTACCAACAGGTACCTGGATCGGTAGTGCCGTGGCCCGTGCGCTGGCAGAAAGACTCTGCATGTGCAGCTCTGGGAATCAGTAACGTTAATATAGGGTAATACTGGAGAAGCCAACATGTTTGCACTGCCCTTTGTATTGCAGGTGTACAGAGAAGTTGCAGCAGGATATATAGACCTGCAGGTTGCTCTGGGAGACCGCCGCACAGAGAAGCTGTGCTGACTGTACCATCCAAGAACGTGTGAGCCCTGCACGGCTAAAGCGGTGCTGCCTCCTATATAATGGCTGGGTCCAGAGATGGACATTGACTCCCTATGTTTCCCTCAACTCTAGTAATGTATACAGAGGAGGGTTCTGTGGGTCAGTATACAGTCCAGCTGGTACTGTAGCCCCACATTGTTTGTGACCCCATGGGAGGAATGGAAGTTGCATTGTGGCAGGGACAAATGCAGAAGCAGTCTGCACTTTACTGGCAGGCACCCTTGGTGCTGCTTTAACAATGCTACAGGCTCTCCTGTGAGAGCTGCTTGTATGTTTATGGGAAGGAGGGAGGAGGGGGGGAGGAACCTTGAAAGAGCGCGAAGCTCTGTGAGAGAAAATTCCCCCTGCAGCTCCGGTCAGCCCCTGCCATGACGCCAGCCGCGTCATTATCATCATCAAGGGGGCGGAGGAAGGGGCGGCGGCTTCACGCTAGGCCGAAGCCGCGGCCTAAAGTAGAACAATGGAGCCGAAAATAGCTCCAGGCCGGCGCGGAGGTCCCGGGGGTGGCGGAACGGACCCGGACCCCGCCGGACCTCCAGAGCATAGT
Source organism: Allobates femoralis (assembly GCA_033576535.1). Classification (NCBI taxonomy): domain Eukaryota; kingdom Metazoa; phylum Chordata; class Amphibia; order Anura; family Aromobatidae; genus Allobates; species Allobates femoralis. The sequence continues at coordinate 420,749,101 of JARQOC010000001.1, forward strand.
AGCGGTGCACAGAGGTGGCCTCGGCAGGAGCACCCAGGACTGGGGCTCCTGAAACCATCCGCAGAGCCAGCGCTGGCAACATGCAGGAGCGCAGGTAAGACTGTGCTCCTGTTACTGCTGGCAGCCTGGTGTCCCCCGGCCCTTCAGGCGCCAGTGCAGTGGTGGCCCCATTCGAACAAGCCAGGGACTGGGTGTCCTGGAAGTCCGGCCGCAGTAAATGGGTGCCGGCTGTATGCAGGGGCACAGAAGGTGCAATGTGTCCCCTGGCCCCATTAGGAGCACACAGCAGGGCTGGGCTCCTGGGGAGTGCTGCAGAGTTGGAGCTTGCTGGAAGTATGTGCCCCTCAGGATCATGCAGCAGGGCTGAGGATCCATGTGCCTCAGGAGCACGCAGTGGGGCTGAAGGCTCCCTGCCGTGCTGTAACGAGTGCCTACTGTAACGAGTGCCCCTCAGGAGCACACAGCAGGGCTGAGGCTCCATGTGCCTCAGGAGCACGCAGGGGGGCTGAAGGCTCTATGTGTAACATGTGCCCATCAGGAGCACACAGTAGGACTGAAGCCTGCAGGCATCCATCTAGAGTCCCAGCCCAGAATGCAGCATGTGCTGCTGATACCTGTGGTGCCTCAACCTAATGACCCATAGGGTGATAAGGGGGACGTCATCTGGCAGGTAGTCCAGCTCTGGCTTCAACTCAGGACCCCGAGGGAGTGAGGAAGGTGGATGCTATGCTGGGCTGTCTCAACTTTAACCCAGCAACCCAACAGTGGGAGGCAGAGAAAGGAGTACGGCATATGTAAGGATTCTCAACCTCAACCCAGCGCCCCAACAGTGGGTGGCCGAGTAAGGAGCATGCCGGGGGCCACGCCGGACCCACTTTTCTTCATCGGAAGAAAAAAAAATGAAATAAATAGAGAGTAAAAAATGGTCGTGTGCCTCCTTCGACACTAAGCAAAAAACTGGTGAGGCAATGCCTGTCCCAGGGGTGTATACTGCAGAGGAGGAGCCACTTAACTCTTTTGCAGATTCTGCTTAGTGTCGCCTCCTAGTGGACAGCAGCATAACACCCACGGTCTGTGTCCCCCAATGAGGCGAAGGAGAAATCCCTAGCCATAAGTCAAACATCTGTGGAGCGAGCGGAGTAAGCTATTTATTTACCAGGAGAAGCTCTGCAGGAGGCACATTAACCCAAGGACACACGAGATGGTCTGGCAAATAATCGTGCCAAAGTCAGAAGTGCAGATGGTGTTGAACGCCTACCACAACCAGACTGGTCATTTTGGGTGGAAGAAGTTGGAGATGCTACTGAAAGATAGGTTCTTTTGGGTAGGCATACGTGGATCCATTGAGAGGTGGTGTAAGAACTGTGGACCCTGCAGCCTTAGAAGAAAGGACTTAGAGAGCCAGAAAGCACCGCTCCAGCCCATCATGACGAAACAGCCTCTGGAAATTGTATCCCTGGACCACGTAACACTGACTCCAAGTAGATCTGGCTACACATACGCGTTGACCATGGTAGATCATTACTCGAGATTTCTGATGGTTGCCCCGTGAAAGACTTGACAGCTGCCACCGCTTCCAGAACATTCCAAAATGTATTCTGCAGACCATTAGGTTATCAAGAGCAAGTCCTAACAGACCAAGGATCAGCTTTTGAAGCAGAGATCTTCCAAGAGTTCTGCCACATGTATGGGTGCAAGAAAATAAGGATGACCCCATATCATCAGCAAACCAACGCATTATGTGAGAAAATTAACCATATCATCATCAACATGTTGAAGATCCTACCCTTGGATGAAAGGAACCAATGGCCGGAGAAACTACCAGAGCCTGTACAGGAAAGTTACCCGTAGTCTTGGAACTCGGAGTAGTCGATCCCAAAGCAGATGACTCAATACCCAACTGGAATGAAAAGTGCCTCGAACAATACAAAATGGTTAAAGCCTGTGTCGAAGACAACCTGGAGAAAGCCCGTGAAAAACAAGAAAGGGACTATAAAAAACATGCTCCAGCAGAATCTATTGTACCAGCGACTATTGTCTTAAAGAGGAAGAGGACAAAACATAAATTGGATGATCAGTGGGAACAAGAACCCTATGTCCTATTAGATTCTGGATATGACAATGACAAAGTGTGTCTCATCAGCAAGAATTGTGGAAAAACCATTCACACAGTGTCGAGAAACCACATCTAAAAGTGTCCAACTTGGCCTTTGTGATTTTCCAAAGTGGGATTTCCGAAAGTGGGCGGCAGAGATATTCCATAGATGTCTTACCTACACTTTCCAATGCTGTGATGCCCTGATGTGACAATATATCTTCTTCCTTCGCAGGTATGGACCCATTGATTTAGTGGCGTATCTAACCTCTGCTGTAGTATCCAATCACTGTATGCCTTCCACATAATACATGGTATGGACACATTGATTTAGTGGCGTATCTAACCTCTGCTGTAGTATCCATTCACTGTATGCCTTCCACATAATACATGGTATGGACACATTGATTTAGTGGCGTATCTAACCTCTGCTGTAGTATCCATTCACTGTATGCTTTCCATATAATACATGGTATGGACACATTAATTTAGTGGCGTATCTAACCTCTGCTGTAGTATCCAATCACTGTATGCCTTCCACATAATACATGATATGGACACATTGATTTAGTGGCGTATCTAACCTCTGCTGTAGTATCCAATCACTGTATGCCTTCCACATAATACATGGTATGGCATATTCCCCCATTTGCTTTGTACCTTAGAAATATTCATATTATTTCATCCTGCTTGTGTCTCTCTCTTCTGCTGATCCGGCCTCAAATGTTTCTCTTGGCAGCAATTTGTTAATTGTACCCTGGTGTGCAGTGGCCTTTTCTCTCCTCTGACCCCTCCTCTCTATATACCTGGCCTATTATCTGCTGGCCACAAGAGCTATAAATTGCAAGGCACAAGGCTTTTTGTGCCTTGGCCTTTGTGATTTTCCAAAGTGGGATTTCCGAAAGTGGGCGGCAGAGATATTCCAGAGATGAGCCAGAGGTAACCAGAAGGTAATAACTCTACCTGTCTGCTAACTGTCTTAATTGTCATAGTAACCAAGATATCCAATAGAATTTCAGTTCAATGCCTTTTTATCTTGTCATCCACTTTTACCGCCCCATTCCTCCTCCATCACTCTGTCTCCACATCAGCCCCTCTCTACTCCCCTTTACTAAGCCCTCAAGACTGCATAAGTAGCCCTGACCAGTCGACCCCAGACAAGGCTAGGACCTGCACCACAGACACTACTGTTCCTCCACATGATCAACCCCAATGGGAAAAAAACGCAACCAAATACCCCCCAAGCCCCAAAATAATGCGTACAAAGCAAACCACAATAAGAGAAGCTAAGCCAAAGCCAATATCGCAGTTATGCCCACAATGCAACAAACCCACAGCCCACGAAATGCCACCCACCCAAGCAACCCCATCAAGGCAGGAAGAGCCCACCAAAAGCCCCCAGCAAACCAGAAGCAGCCCCCCACAGAATGCACCCCCGATGGGTATGGAGGAACTCCTAACATCCATCAAAAAGACCTTCAGGACCGAACTCTCCACCGCGGTCGACAATTTCACACGCCAACTTCAAAACATCACTCAACGCACAGACCATCTAGAAAGACGAATGGACAACACAACTGATGCTATAGAGACCGACAGGAAACTACTCCAAGAACAAGATGCCAGAATCGAATACCTGGAGCCGAAAAGTGAGGACATGGAAAATCGATCAAGAAGAGGAAACATTAGAATTAAAGGCCTCCCCGAAAACAATACAAATCTAAAAGCAACAGTCTCCAAACTCTTCCAATCTCTACTTCCTCAAGCAGACCCCAATCTCTTCCAGATAACCAGAAAACACAGAGCTTTAGGAAAACCCAGATTAGATGCATCACCAAGAGACGTGGTTCTTAAACTATACCATGAAGAATCAAGAGATCTGATCCTCACAGCTGCACGCAACAGACTTACTCTGCCAGGACTACCAGACACAGTCACTCTATTCCCGGACATCTGCCCAGTTACCCTAATGAGAAGGAGAGCAATGAAAGGCACCACAACGGCGCTACTAAAAGCACACATCAAATACAAGTGGGGCTTTCCACACACCTTGATATTTCACTACAACAACAAAACCTACTCACCGAGAACGGAAGAAGGAGGCCAACAAGCCCTGGAAAAGGCAGGTATCCCTCCAAATGACACCAACGCATTACCACAACGACCAAGACCCAATAGGGAGTGGACAGTGGTTCGTCGCTCAAAAAACTCTAACCCCCAAGCCCCCAGAAAGCATGACCAAAACAATTAAAAATCTTAGAACACCAAATAAAACAACACAACTTCCCCCGCACCCCAAACGCCCAATCATACCTACTACTAGACGACTCCAAAACAAAGCAGCAAACCTCCAACCCCTACCCCACAAAAACCACCATACAGAGAATGTACTGTTCCTGGAACAAGATGATTCCTGAAAAAGACAGCAAATCCCCAACCTATACCCCACACAAACCACCCTACAGAGAACACAACACCTCTACATTAAATGTGCTACCCCAAATTGGGCCGATGCTACCCATGGTCATAACCTCAAGAGACCTGAACACTCGGGTCCCAAAAACCACCGAATATCGCCCCTGTTGTACCCGCTGTGTCCACCTGCCTATCCGCAACCCCCACCCCCCCTAACTGCAAGGTTACCTCTCCCCAAATTAATACCTAAACTGACCATCACCACACAACACGGAGACAGACCCCACATGACAGCCAACATGTCCCCACATATTGCAAATGTATAAGGTACTATCACACAATGTCAGAGGACTCAACTCCCCGTTTAAGAGAAAACGCGCATTCATAGACTACTCAATACATACACCGGACATCATACTACTACAAGAAACACACTTTACAGACTGCTCCTTCCCGAAATTCTTCCATAAGTCATACACTAGATCCCACCTAGCATCCCATAATAAAAAAAACTAGAGGAGTGGCCATCCTGCCATCCTATTCTACAACTCCTTCCCATTCGTACAGGAACAAGTGACTGCGGACACAGAAGGTAGATACCTCATAATACACGGGACAGTCCAATCAAAACAAATCTGTATCATAAATAGCTATGCCCCCCGTCGATGCAAATGAAAATGATCTGTACCATAACGAAGCTGATGGGGGACGCAACCTATGACCTCCTACTCTGGGGAGGAGATTTCAGCATAACCATAGAAACCACATTGGATAGCTCCATCCAAAAACAATCCGATATCACTAACACTGAGAGAAAAACTCTACAAAACCTACTTAAATCCCACCGACTAGTAAACACATGGAGAGAAACCCACACGCACTCGAGGGGCTACACCTACTTCCCCAAGGCCCACCACTCATACTCCAGAATAGACTGGATACTAACAAACTCCGGCAACCTAACCTCCCTTCTCTACTCTAGACACATCCCGTCCTCCTGGTCAGACCACGACTGCGTACTATCAGTATTTAAAACTGATACTGAGACATCATCTCTTTACAGATGGTGACTAAACGAACCCCTACTGACAAACCCCCACACTAGAACGCAGATAGAACAAGAACTCAAAACTTACTTTGCCACAAGCAACTCGTCAGAAGTCTCAGAAGGCAACATTTGGATGGCCCATAAAAAATACTTGACAGGCGTACTTATATGACTGGCCTACAAAAAAAAGAGAGACAGTCTAGAGACACAGGCGGACCTTGAAGACAAGCTCAGTAAACTGGAATTTGCCAACCAATCCCACCCCTCCAAATATCTCACCAAGAAAATACTCGACACAAAACTACAACTCAACACAATACTGACAACCCGCACTATAAGAGCCATTAGGTGGACACAAGCGATGTTTTTATAAATACTCCAATAAGATGGACAGAATGCTCGCACGCAAACTCAGAGAAAAAGAACGCCTAAACACGATTTTCTCAATTAAAGATGAACAATCACATACCACCCACAACCCAAATAAAATCTATGCTGCATTCCACAAATTCTACCAGAATTTATATAATGACAACACACTCCACCAAACCCAAAATTGACGAATTCTAGCCACTACACCACTACCATCTCTAACCCCGAACTACGTGGCAAAACTACATTCACCAATAACAGAAGAGATACTGACCACCATCAAACAACTAAAAGCAGGTAAAGCACCAGGCCCGGATGGACTGACCGCATTATACTACAAAAAAATTCCAGGACACACTTACAAACCACATACCCGCATATTGCAACAACTTACTCTCAGGACAAACCATGCCCAAGAATTTTACACCACACATATTGCTGTCATCCCCAAACCAAAAAAGACCCAATACTCATCAAGAACTACAGGCCCATCTCCCTATTAAATATAGACCTTAAAATCTTCACGGCCATATTAACCAAGAGAATAAATACCTGCCTCCCTAACCTTATTCACAAAGACCAAGTGGGTTTCATACCTTCGAGACAAGCACCAGACAACATACGTAGGAACCTCAATATAATACACAATGCCAACAAATCCAACTCACCCCTAACTGTCCTAGCTCTAGACATAGAAAAAGCCTTTGACTCAGTTGCATGGCCATACCTATTCCAAGTTCTGAACAAATTGGGGCTACCTCAACAATTGATAAATGCCCTTAAACTCCTCTACAACAACCCGATGGCATACCTAAAACTCCCATCCACCTCCCAAAACCAATACTCATAAAAAGAGGCACGAGGCAGGGATGCCCCCTATCACCGGCCTTATTCGCTATGATCATCGAACCCCTAGACCAAAAGATTCAATCCCATCCAGATATCACAGGCCCAAAAATAGGGAAACACACCTATAAAGTAAGCCTCTTTGCAGACGACCTACTACTGACTCTAACGAACCCCTACATATCACTTCCAAACTTGATAGCCACCCTCAAACAATTCGAGGAGATTTCAGGACTGAAAGTAAACGTGGATAAATCGAAAATAATGTTTATTAACACCCCAGCCAATGACTGAAACCGAATTCTATCCAACTTTAAATTTACACACAAACAGCACTACATTTCCTATCTCGTAACCAACCTAACATCACATAAAAACACCCTATACAAATATAACTACAGCCCCATATTACAAAAACTAGAACAGAATCTAAACAAATGGTCAACCCCAACGCTCTCCTTTTTAAGGAAAGTTCACACGATAAAGATGATCACACTACCCCAATTCCTATATCTCTTCCGCAAACTACCAATACCAAAGTCCATATTCAAAACGATCCACTCAAAATCAACTGATTCATATGGAATCATAAGAGACGGCGCATATCCATGCAGACTTCACATGAACACAAAGCAAAGGGAGGTGTATCGCTGCCGAACTTCAAACACTACTACAGGGCAGCACAAATGGCAATAATACATGCAGAGCAGAACACTCCCTTATGGATCCATATAGAGAACTCACAACTAGCCCCATACACCATGAGAGGTCTCCTCTGGGCCACGGGGACTCTACCAAAAAACTTAAATACGTACTCACCATACTCCCGCCATAACCTACAACTATGGAGATCCATAAGATTCCAATATTCCCTCCAGTCCCACCCGTCACCACTATTGGAGCTATTTAACAACCCAATGTTTCAACGCGGGGTCTCCTCCAAAAACCACACATGGTGGGAACAAAACACTGTACGCAGACTACAACATCTCCTTAACCACTCGACCCTTATGCCCAAGCACGCACTCATTACAAGATATAAAATCCCACCCACAGAAACCTTCAGACTAGAGCAAATATACCACTTCATACATTCCATACTTAAAACTATAACACACCCAAAAGCATTTGAACTCAAATGCATGCATGACCCCCTGGTAAAAGGATCAATATCCCAAATATACACCACGATTAACCACCCAAAGGATAGTCGTAAGCTAAAAGCTATGGAGCAATGGGAACTAGACCTGGGAATCACTCTCACACCAGAAAAATGGTACAGATGTCACGAAAGCATCATGAAGGGAAGCCATCAGGTATCACTAACGTAAATGTCCTTTCACTACTGTTTGGGTACAAACCACCTAATGTGAGTAACAAAGCATATCGGCTCCTCACCTACATAACCATGGCCACCAAAAACCACATAGCCAAACAATGGAACACGGACTTGCTATCACTAGAGCAAGTAAAGTGCCGTATCCACTCCATAATGCTCTACGAGAAAATAGAGGCAACCTGAAATAACACTATGGACCTCTTCAGGGCTATATGGGAACCCTGGATAACCAAAAACGAAGACCACTACCTTCACATAGTAATGTCACTATCAATGTAAAACACATAGTAACACTAAGCTCTATAAAGAAAGTGAAGCACCTTGATGACCAGATCAATTAACAACCCATAGATACCTACACGCCATCCCATAGAATTACCCCCCCAAAAAAAGCTAACCCCTGTTGAACTGCTACTGTCACATCGCCATTGGACTCGGTGGCCGGTGTTCCTGCCTCGGCCGTTGGGAGGAGCCGGATCCTTCGGCTGGTGGCGCCAGTGATAGGAGGGCCTTGTCCTCATATGGAACTGCTTCCGCTACGTCTGCCTCTGTCGCTGAGCGCCGCTGTGTTTCCCCTCTGGGTGGTGTTGGTCGCAGAGGAGCTGGCCCTGCAGAGGTGTCCGTTAGGCGCAGCCTGCGTTCTTCTGTCAGAGGTGGGGTGGGTGGAGCCAGTAGTGCATCTCCATCTGGCCTGGTTCTAGGGGCGGTCCGGATGAGGTCATCAGGCTGTGAGCTCCAGCCTATGGGAGGTAACCGCGCCCTTCAAATACATTGGAACCTGTCTTGCAGGCCGCCAGATATAGTTTTGGTTTCCCAGTGATAGTGTGTGTGTAGTTTTGTCTCTGACCTTGGCCTGGATTTCTGACTCTGCTTCTTCCTGTCGATTTTGTACCTCAGCTGCCCTCTTGGTTTTGCCTTGACCCTTGCCTGGATTTTCGACTCTGCTACTGCCTGACGATTTTGTACCTTCGCTGCCCTCTCGGTTTTGACTCGGACTTCTGACTTCGTTTTTCGGGTCTTGATTTTTTCCCCTGGTGACCTTCCTGCTATGCTGCTCATATAGGCAGCTACCCCCTGGGCTCCGCTGTAATTCCAGATCCCTGTATAGGGGTTAAGGGTCTCGGGGTTTCTCGGGGTGCTGCCTTACCAGCAGCTCAGCCTCAGCGGATGGTCATCACAGCTACGAACATGCCGCTTCCCCGCTACTCAAGATATGTTCTTCTCTTTTATTTAATTTTTCTTGTATTACTCTCTCGTCTCTTAGCATTAACACCAAATTATAAAGTATATAACAACGCCTTGCTATATGAACCTGAACCCCCCTGCGAGGGGACCACTTTATTTGTTTTATTTGTTTTATTTGATTTATTTCCTATTTTTTTTCTCACATTGCATTGATTAACAATTGTTTGTACGCATCTACTTTTCTTCTCTCACAATAACATTTTGTTGAAACTAAAAAGTGTCCAATTGAATGGGAAAACCAGAGTCCTCCAACATCGCCAAAAGAACAAGAAGAACCTGAAAAAGAACCCAGTCCATGTGAAAACTTAAAAGAGAAGGTATTCTCAACAATCGTAGGAGATTTCCCAGAAGATTGGCCTCAGCAAGATGGAGCCATCTTAGTGCCATTACTGAATTTCTACGAGCCCCAAGAAGTGGTACAAAGGAATCAGGAAGAAATACTCGTTGCTAGGGAATCTGAAGATGCTGCAATTGGTACACCTGCTAGCCCTGTAGTGAGACTAAGGCCACGCAGACGCTTACCTGACATACCTGCACCACACCCTTCACTAGAAACCTCACCTGAGACAGAGATACCTGTAGTGCGTAAGTCACAGAGGAGCACACAAGGTCAACCCCTGTCTAAGTATGGATGGGCACAGTAAAAAGGTCAGAGGTATAATAAACGTCAGCATTAATATGTAAATAGCAGTGTATAGAGTAGTGTACAGAAGGGTGGAGGAACTGGGCCCAGCCACATGCACACTAAGCTAGGAACAGGAAGTGCCTGGGGTGGGGAGGTACCAGGTCTCCTAAGCCGAGACACCCATAGGTAAATGTGTTTATTGACTTTTGAAAGATTTTTTCACCTTTTCTTACCCGGAGCGTACAGAGACTTTACTGCATAGACTCTTGTGAATTAAACCTTCGCCTTTGAACTTTTCCCCGGATTACAATTTAAAAGGACCATGGTCACAGGACGGGTGTGACAACAAACTTCTTTTTCTTTTTCAAAGCCTGCAGTGAATGGACTAGCACCGTATGGACTTGCCTGTTTTCATTTTTACCATCTTTTTCAGTGGTTTTTGTAAATTTTTATATTTTGAGATTTTGTAAATATGTTACCTGCTATTACTATTGATTATTGTTATTCTTTTTGTTTAAAAACAAAAATGCTCAGTCCAGGAGTACTGATGTTAACTAGGGGGTATGTGGCGCCCTGCTCACGGAGGTAGCCACAGCCTTCCCTACTGCACAGTTGGGTTTCCATAGCAGGTACCTACTAGATGCAACACCTTCCACCCCGACACAGTAGGGGGAGCTAGACTTTACATGAGTTCGCATATAAATACTGCTGCTGGAGGAGGAGTTAGTCAGAGTGTGCAGACGCTAGGAGAGCTGGGAAGACGTACTGGTTAGGCACGAACCAGTGACCCGGAGTGGCCCTTCTACGTTGAGCCAAGCCTAAGAGTGGGGACAGAAGGCAAGGGGCAGAGCCAAAGGAGCGAGGAATCAGTGGAGGTTCACCCAAAACGTACCAGACTTCGGGGATCCGCACCTGCAGGAACACTTTAGGACTGCATAAAGCGTGGAGACTTCAGTCATCCGGTCCCCCTGCGTACCCAGAAAGAGGGAGCCAGACACCGTAGTGTGGAGTAGCACCGCAGTGATCAGAAAAGGTAACCCGTGGACCGCGCAGGAGGAGAGAGTAAAGACCAGAGAAAGTGAGGAGGCCAGTCATGTTGCATACAGACAGGGCTTCAGAGACAATAGGGAACCTGAGGAGGCCTTATATCCACTTGCTATGGAGACTCACTGTGCACCTGGTCACTCGACAGTGCTCTTGACATCTTTACCTGTGGATACCATCAGTAAAAGGTAAAAGAGACTTGCTTCAGTGTGTGTGTTATTCCTCCCCGTCCCCAGCCTCCCTATAGACTGCTTTACTGCTTCTTACCCTGGCCTCAAGTCCCACTCCAAGCTTCCCCTTTACGCTATGCTGCCCTGGAGGTCCAGCTCCACCTGTAGGGAGCTTTGCCATCCCTGCCACAATACCATCGCCCTCCGGAGGACTGTGTCGGCGCTGGTGACTCATCATCAGGTACTATGTGGCGCCCCGCAACGAGTGCGTCACAGGAGGGTATTACATCCTTGACTGAAGATGCAATATTCTCTGCCTCAGTAATGACATGGTTAACACTCAGAGCTCCATACCCTCCATGCACCATTAGAATAGAGGGCCAATCAGGTCCTGGTGGGCGGAGTGTAGGAGTAGTGTGTAGGAGTAACGTAGGAGAAGAGAAGTGGTCGGGGGAAATGTAGGAGAAGAGGGCTCTGCACAGTGCCGTGCAGCCCTGAAGACCACCCACCGGTTGGCGCCATCATTCGGTGCCCTAAACCGGAACCTGGGCGACTACGAAAACGTGTCAAAATCATACCCGCGCCCACCAACAACCGGACCACTGGTTCCAAAGCGAGTAAGTCGTTCATCGCTGCTCAGCAAACCAGAAGTGAAGGGACTGCTCTCTAGGAGCACCTCACTGCAGCTGCGACCAGAGCCGTCTTGCAAGCAGAGTACCCATCATAAGGAAACAGGCTCCCCTCACACCGGGTTGTATACACCAGCAGGGAAATTCAAGTAGCCCCCTTGTACCTGAACTGGCGCACTATGGCGACATTGGCAACTAGAACAGGTTAAGAACGGAGGAACACCGCAGAGCTCTGAAACAACACAGGTCACTGCTGGGACCACCCAGTCCGTTACCCGTTAACTGTATAGTTTTAAACTATAACAAATTGTGGGGTATTGGTTTGTCTTTTGGACCAAAACACGTAAGCTTGTGAGCCCCTACATGGCTCCCCACGGATCACAAGTCCTATCCACTAAATTCTTATCTCAAGTCAGCAAAGGACAAAATAGAAAATTAATTCTCTTACCACAGCAAATTCTGGTCAGACGACCATTACACTCAGTGCTGTATGCAGCTTTGCCCAGGTTTCAACTGAAGGCATTATGTATGCAAGACACCAGCCCCAATCACTAACAACCTCCTTTCACACAGAGGGAGTGACCACTGGTTGTCCTGCACACACAATGGGCTCCATATAGGGCGCAGTCCACACAGGCCTGCACAGTGTATGCCCAGCCTCTTACATTAGCCCCCATTTCAGTAGGCGGGCTGTTGTGGCATTCAACACCGCTACCTGCGTCGGAACAAACGCACCCATACGGCCCAGCTAACACAGCATCAAAAGAGTGCAATAAAAAGCCACAAATGACAGAAAACTGACATTGTGGAAATTTAGTTAGTTTTAAACTATAACAAATTGTGGGGTATTGGTTTGTCTTTTGGACCAAAACACGTAAGCTTGTGAGCCCCTACACGGCTCCCCACGGATCACAAGTCCTATCCACTAAATTCTTATCTCAAGTCAGCAAAGGACAAAATAGAAAATTAATTCTCTTACCACAGCAAATTCTGGTCAGACGACCATTACACTCAGTGCTGTATGCAGCTTTGCCCAGGTTTCAACTGAAGGCATTATGTATGCAAGACACCAGCCCCAATCACTAACAACCTCCTTTCACACAGAGGGAGTGACCACTGGTTATCCTGCACACACAATGGGCTCCATATAGGGCGCAGTCCACACAGGCCTGCACAGTGTATGCCCAGCCTCTTACATTAGCGCCCATTTCAGTAGGCGGGCTGTTGTGGCATTCAACACCGCTACCTGCGCCGGAACAAACGCACCCATACGGCCCAGCTACACACAGCAACAAAAGAGTGCAATAAAAAGCCACAAATGACAGAAAACTGACATTGTGGAAATTTAGTTAGTTTTAAACTATAACAAATTGTGGGGTATTGGTTTGTCTTTTGGACCAAAACACGTAAGCTTGTGAGCCCCTACACGGCTCCCCACGGATCACAAGTCCTATCCACTAAATTCTTATCTCAAGTGAGCAAAGGACAAAATAGAAAATAAATTCTCTTACCACAGCAAATTCTGGTCAGACGACCATTACACTCAGTGCTGTATGCAGCTTTGCCCAGGTTTCAACTGAAGGCATTATGTATGCAAGAAACCAGCCCCAATCACTAACAACCTCCTTTCACACAGAGGGAGTGACCACTGGTTGTCCTGCACACACAATGGGCTCCATATAGGGCACAGTCCACACAGGCCTGCACAGTGTATGCCCAGCCTCTTACATTAGCCCCCATTTCAGTAGGCGGGCTGTTGTGGCATTCAACACCGCTGCGCCCTATATGGAGCCCATTGTGTGTGCAGGACAACCAGTAGTCACTCCCTCTGTGTGAAAGGAGGTTGTTAGTGATTGGGGCTGGTGTCTTGCATACATAATGCCTTCAGTTGAAACCTGGGCAAAGCTGCATACAGCACTGAGTGTAATGGTCGTCTGACCAGAATTTGCTGTGGTAAGAGAATTTATTTTCTATTTTGTCCTTTCCTCACTTGAGATAAGAATTTAGTGGATAGGACTTGTGATCCGTGGGGAGCCGTGTAGGGGCTCACAAGCTTACGTGTTTTGGTCCAAAAGAGAAACCAATACCCCACAATTTGTTATAGTTTAAAAATAACTAAATTTCCACAATGTCAGTTTTCTGTCATTTGTGGCTTTTTATTGCACTCTTTTGTTGCTGTGTGTAACTGGCGTAGGGTGCGTTGTGGTTTTTCCGGCGCAGGTAGCGGTGTTGAATGCTACAACAGCCCGCCTACTGAAATGGGGGCTAATGTAAGAGGCTGGGCATACACTGTGCAGGCCTGTGTGGACTGCGCCCTATATGGAGCCCATTGTGTGTGCAGGACAACCAGTGGTCACTCCCTCTGTGTGAAAGGAGGTTGTTAGTGATTGGGGCTGGTGTCTTGCATACATAATGCCTTCAGTTGAAACCTGGGCAAAGCTGCATACAGCACTGAGTGTAAGGCGGCCGTCACACGCTGAGATATCTATAGCGATATTGTAAGCGATCACGTGCACGCGCAATCGCTTACAATATCGCTCACATCGCTGGTGAGATGTCACACAGACAGACTCACCAGCGATGTGGACCAGCGATCTCGCTGGTAACTATGGTACACATTGGGTAACTAGGTGCCGCGCGTCGCTTAGTTACCCGACGTGTACCATAGTTACCATCTCCCAGCATAGGCTCTGCTGCTGGGAGATCGTTCATCGTGGTGTTATACACCACGATGAAGGAGATCGTGAAATCGATCATCGCTAGATCTGAGAACCGGACCTCAGATCAGCGATGTCACGATCAAGCGATTTCACATCGTGAATCGCTTGATTACATGCAACGATTTCTTGCCCGATATCGCTTAAGCGATCAAAAAGGAGATCGCTTAAACGATATCGGGCAAGATATCTGTGCGTGTGACGACCGCCTAATGGTCGTCTGACCAGAATTTGCTGTGGTAAGAGAATTTATTTTCTATTTTGTCCTTTGCTCACTTGAGATAAGAATTTAGTGGATAGGACTTGTGATCCGTGGGGAGCCGTGTAGGGGCTCACAAGCTTACATGTTTTGGTCCAAAAGACAAACCAATACCCCACAATTTGTTATAGTTTAAAACTAACTAAATTTCCACAATGTCAGTTTTCTGTCATTTGTGGCTTTTTATTGCACTCTTTTGTTGCTGTGTGTAGCTGGGCCGTATGGGTGCGTTTGTTCCGGCGCAGGTAGCGGTGTTGAATGCCACAACAGCCCGCCTACTGAAATGGGGGCTAATGTAAGAGGCTGGGCATACACTGTGCAGGCCTGTGTGGACTGCGCCCTATATGGAGCCCATTGTGTGTGCAGGACAACCAGTGGTCACTCCCTCTGTGTGAAAGGAGGTTGTTAGTGATTGGGGCTGGTGTCTTGCATACATAATGCCTTCAGTTGAAACCTGGGCAAAGCTGCATACAGCACTGAGTGTAATGGTCGTCTGACCAGAATTTGCTGTGGTAAGAGCCGTTAACTGTATACCCTGTATCATCTACCGGTTACAGTAAAAGACCTGTTAGAGAGAACACTGGTGTCTGTACTTCTTCAGAACTGCTTAACTCCGCATGCTAAGAATCACCGAGTTGCCATACACCACCGAGTGCAGCTCCTGGCCCGGGGACTCCCGCTCACCCTGTGGGGAGCGTCCATCTTGCTGCCGTACATCCCCTGGAGGCCCAAGCAGCGCCGGTGACATCACCGGAATTCCCGCAGGTGGCGTCACGACAAGAATAATTAACCCTTATCTGTTCAGCCAATTCCTTTTGATCTGGACCACCGGGCCCCACAGCCGCAGGCGCGGAAACGTGACAGGAGAAGCAACGCCTGCGACGTGAAGACCCGGCAACGGTGAGTCAACTACAGGTGGCATCACGTGACAACAACAAACTCGTACCCCCTGTACATAACCCCTTATTGAAGTGTCACCCAAGTCCACGGGCTCAGGCGCTGCCACCTGTGACATCCCTGTGAAACACCCACCGGGCCTGATATCCGAGTATCCCAAGGCCTGGGGCTCGATACATTCTTGTCTATAACTAGGACACTGCAAGACAAGTACAGGGCCTGGGTCCAAAACACACAAGAATGAACTTGAGTCTTCACTACACATGGGTGGCAATGCAGCAAAAGCAAGGGACAGAGCAAGCATCCTAAAAAGTAACGGCATCGTTATCCCCACTGAGTGGAGAAAGGACAATGCAGGGACCTTTGAGCAAAGATTATACGAGGCATCAGAAATGTGTGGAACTGGAATGCCGATGCTACATGTAACACTATTCTTTTGCAAATTAAGGGAGTTTGTTGCCTTATAGCAGGGCTGCCACAAGGAATTACAGGGCTCCATAACGGCAAAATTTTCAGCCTCCCTTAAAGCTCCGTCCAGGCTCCACCCAAGCTCCGCCTCCACCCCAGCTTCCCCCGGGTTCTGAGGCTCCATTCTCCCCTTCTACCTCTGCTGGGCATCCTCTTTTTGAAATTTCCACCTCCTTTGCTATTATGATGCTCCGGGCATCTATAATCTGAAAAAGTACATCATGTACCAACTTGTGATTTCTTTTTTAAACTCTGCAACAATAAAGCTTTTTAACTTCCCTCCTTCTGTTCTGGACTGTTTGTGCAAAGTAAGAAATGCTTTGGTACTCCCCTACAGATGCTGGGAGAAAAAAGCCACAGGCCTCAGTCCTGAAGGTGTCAGCATGGCCGGCTTTTGCCATGTGCGAGTGGTGCGGTCGCACAGGGCACCTCAGGCCATGCTTCAGCGGGGGGCGCCACCAGGAATCAGAAAATCGGAAACTCACTGTCTCTGCCGGATCAATCATATCACAGCGCTGTTTGTCAGAAGGCAGCCGACTTTGGTGGGAGGAGTTGCTGGGAGACTGTGAAAGTAGGTTGCGCTTCTCCAGCACTCCTCCTGAGGTCTGGAAGTTGGCGCCATGAATGCAAGTAGTGTGATTAGAGCAGAGTCAGCAAGTTAAGTTTCACCTGTTAGCCCTAATCCAATCAGTGACTGTATGATTCCAATTACCCTCCCCACCTGGTAATACAGTGCCTGGCAGGCCAGGACTGCACCAGTGAACAGATGCCCGATTGACCAGTATGGAACCATGAGCCATGTAGCAGTGGTCCCACTCTCTGCAGCTCCTGTTGACTCACCGTAGCCGGGTTCTGCATGTCGCAGGCGTTGACTCTCCTCTGTCATGGAACCGCGCCTGCGGCTGTGGGGCCCGGTGGTCCAGATCAATAGGGGGATGGCTGAACAGTAGGGATGTTGATTGTCTTCGTGACGCCACCTGCGGGTGTTGCGGTGACTTCACCGGCGCTGCTAGGCCTCCGGGGGATGTTAGGCAGCAAGATGGGACGCTCCCCACAGGATGAGCGGGAGTCCCCGGAGCCAGGAGCTGCACAAGATGTTGCGAGGCAGCTGCGGTAGTACTGCTGTTAAGTCCAGGAATCAAACACAGACACTCCAGAGTCTTTTAGGTACCTTTACTGGTGATAATCAGGTACGCCAGACCGGGATCGTGAAGTCAACACTCCTGGAGGTTCACAGCAAGCAGTTAGTGTAGGCTTCCTTTCTCTCTGTAATTCTAGTGCTAAGGTCGGGTGGACGTGGAATCCAGCCGGACCGGGCAGTGTGTTCAATGGAACGGATTTCACCTGGGTAGCAGCACTGAGGGCACTGTAAAAGGGTCTAAAGCAGGATCAGTACTCTTCCCTGGGCTCTCGTAGGTAGGTGCTTCAGGTGAAACAGGGGGCTAAACTCCCTGTGCAGGATGCTGGTCCTCTGTAGTCGCTATATAGTTCCCACAGCTTCGGTTCCAGTAACCGGTGGATAAGGGAGAGAGTGTTTGGATCACTCTGATGTCCCTGAGAGGTGCTCTCCTTTCCTTTTACCCCAATTGCAAGGGTCTCCTCACTTTGCTAGATGGCTAGTGTGTGTCTCATAAGGAAGAGATTACACACAACCTGCAGCTCTTGTAGCGTCTGCACACACTCTGGTGTTTCTCCCTCCAAGACCCTATTTACAGGGGAAACTGGCTCAAGGTGACCAGTGGAGCTCCCCCTAGAGGCTTGGGGTGAAAACAGGTGGTCTAAGGTGTTGTTGGTGTTTTGTGTGAGTGATGCTTGCTGTTACTGCTCCATTCATGTCCCAAGGGTTCTGTGGTGCCCAACAGGTACCAGGGTGCCACACTGTCACCTGCTGTAAATGCTGTGCAGGGCAGGGCTCACTGCAGGGCTCCTCTCTCTACCTGCAGTCCTTCACTGTCTTGTTCCTTGCAGAGGGCAGCTCCCAAGGACCTAGGGGGGCTGTTATCTTAATTGCAGGTAAACAACTGGCGAGAAAGAGTCTACAGCTCAGATCATGTGAATGACACAGACCCTGGCAGGTACATGACATAAATCATTCTGTGATCAGTCAGGGCTGATCTTCCTGCCCTGCTACGGTGTTCATTTTAGGACATGGTCATTTGTCGAAGTCAAAGTAAAAAAAAGTTGTTCCTGATGCCTGGTTTTGACTTTGACTTTGACAAATGACTTTGACTTTGATAAATGACTTTGACTTTGATAAATGACTATGACTTTGACTCTGATAAATGACTTTGATAAATGACTATGACTTTGACTTTGATAAGTGACTTTGACTTTGATAAATGACTTTGGCAAATGACTTTGACTTTGATAAAATTGCTTTGACTTAGATAAATGACTTTGACTTTGATAAATGACTATGACTTTGATAAATGACTTTAACAGATTAGCATAATCCATAGTTCCAATGCTCCAGAAGCAGGAGTCTTAACCATTAGGCCACTCAATCAGATGAAACCATTAGTGGTTTTGTTTGCTAAAGAGACTAAACGTGCAAAAATCTGCTGATCTTGATGTGTGTCAGTCAGATATCATTGTGAGCTATGAAAATCATACATTAAGGTCACACAGTTTAAATGAGCTTAACACATGTCTGCATTGAAAGGCATATAAGCAATGAAAAGGTGTCTCTGCCTCTATTAAGTGCCTATAGTTTAGTGGTGGATGGGGCATAGGCTTTGTGTTGGAGACTTTGGGGTTAAAATGCGCAGTTCAGGACATGTAATTTGCTTATCATTAAGTTATTGTTGTTATTTGAAAACAAAACAATGTATAAAAATTGTTGAAATGTGGGTTTTAAATAAAGCAAGGTCCATTGTGTCAGGCCACACTGAAAAAGGGGTTAAAGCTTTTGTGTATGGAAAACTATTTTCATTTTTATGTGTGAGAAGTGAAGTGTCATCTGTGAAAGTGATTTATCATACTCAGGTATGAGAATGAAACACAAAGTCAAAGCTTTTTAATTGTACATTATTTTGGTTGGAAAGTGTAATAATAATAATAATAATAATAATTATAATAATAAAAACAATAATACCTTAAAAAAAAAATAAACAAACTCCTGCTACTGCTTGGGGATGTGAACCTTCTTTATACTGGCCAGCCTCCATGACACATCAAGGTGGTGTGTGACTTTCATGCGTGAGTCTGACTTTGACCACGACAAATGACATGAGATTTCTCAAACATCAGGGTCAGAACAGTTTTGCAAACAGACTGCCTACATGTTCATTTTCTTAGCAGAACAAAACCTCTGCCTTCTAACAGTTAGTTTGGTGGTCTAGTGGAGAAGTATTTTGCCTTTGGAAGCCAGCGTTCATGGTTCAAATCCATGCTGAACCTGCTGTAGAATACTTTTGTATAATAAATTATGCTAGTTAATAGATATAAGATATAGTAATAAATTAAAATGTTTGCAGTTCTGCATCATTGTTGTTGAAATCGATGTAGTGGATTATTATTTATTTATTATTATTATTATTATATTTTCTTAAACAATTTCCTAAACAATAATACAAATGTACAGTCACTGGTAAATATATTACTATTATATACTGTTAAACAATTTTTTAAACAATTATAGAAATTTACAGAAACTGGTAAATACAGTATATATAATATATGTATATATACTAAATTAGTGTTTCAAAATAAAAACTTTTTTAACATTAGCTTTGTTTAAGAGGATAATAATTATATTATTAACTATAATACCTTCAGAAAAACAAGCTAGGAAACATTGGCACTGCTTGGGGATTTGTACTTTCATTATACTGCTAACCTCCATGAGAAATAAATGTGATGTGTGACTTTCATGGTTAAGTCTGACTATGACAAGTAAGAAGCTCTCAGACATCAGGGTCATCAGATTTCTGCACACAGACTGTGTGCATGTTACCTATGTTAGTTTACCAAAAAGGAGCTCTTACAGTAGCTTGCTGGATGGTCTAGTGAATAATCTTTTGGCCTTCGGAAGCCAGCATTCACGGTTCAAATCCATAGTGGACCCACTGTAGAATTTTTAAAATAAATTATGCTAATCTGTTAAAGTCATTTATCAAAGTCATAGTCATTTACCAAAGTCATTTATCAAAGTCAAAGTCACTTATCAAAGTCAAAGTCATTTGTCAAAGTCAAACTCATTTATCAAAGTCAAAGTCATTTGTCGAAGTCATTTATCAAAGTCAAAGGCGTTTATCAAAGTCAAAGTCATAGTCATTTATCAAAGTCATTTATCAGAGTCAAAGTCATAGTCATTTATCAAAGTAAAAGTCATTTATCAAAGTCAAAGTCATTTATGAAAGTCATTTGTCAAAGTCAAAGTCAAAATCAGGCATCAGGAACAGCTTTTTTTTACTTTGACTTTGACAAATGACCATGTCCTAAAATGAACACCGTACCGTACTAGACAAATGGTGTCAGGAGCTCAATGTAGGAACTGACAACACATCTTCTCATCAGAAACACAGAGTTTATTGGGTAGTTCAGGAGTATGAACAAGTGTTTAGCAAGCATCCACTTGATTTTGGGAGGATTAAAGGGGTACAACGTTACATACCAACAGGGAACCATACACCCTTCAAGGAAAGATACAGGCCTATACCACCAACACACTACCAGAAAGCAAAAGAAATGCTACAGGACATGAAGAATGCAGGGGTTATCAGAGATAGTTGTAGCCCCTGGGCAGCACCACTGGTCCTGTTTAAAAAGAAAGATGGTAGTATGAGGATGTGTGTAGATTATAGGCAAATCAATAAAGTAACGCACAAGGATGCATACCCGTTACCCCGTATAGAATAGTCACTTGCTGCATTAAAGTCTGCCAATTACTTCTCAACCTTAGATCTTACTAGTGGGTACTGGCAGGTCTCCGTTGCAGAAGAAGACTGTGATAAGACAGCTTTCCCGACACCAATGGGGTTATGTGAGTTCAAAAGCATGCCATTCGGGTTATGCAACGCACCAGGAACATTCCAGCGGTTGATGGACTGTTGCCTAGGTCACAGAAACTTTGAAACCATACAGCTATACGTGGATGTTGTCATAGTGTACTCCAAAACCTTTGAAGACCACCTGCAACACATGAGTGAAGTGTTTGGATCATTGTCCAAGTATGGTATGAAGTTGAAACCTTCAAAATGTCACCTGTTAAAACTCAAAGTCCAGTACCTTGGGCATGTGGTCAGTGCAGAAGACGTAGCACCGGACCCGGACAAGATCACAGTCATCAAAGACTGGCCAGCGCCAACTACCTTCAGAGAGGTATGCCAATTCTTAGGACTGGTCGGATATTACAGGAGGTACATGAAGATAGCAGCGCCCATGCAAGATCTCCTGGTAGAATAATCCAAGAGGGGCAAGATCAAAGGTCCTCCATTCCGGTGGAGACCAGAACAAGAACAGTCTTTCCAACAGCTGATAGATGCCCTAACTGGAGAAGAGATCCTGGCCTACCCCGATGTTATACCAATGTGATAAGAATGGCGTGTGGATGTGGATAGAATAGGTATAGAACAGGTATTCATAATTAGAATAGTGACCACAGGTCTTATCATTACATATATGTATCAATACAATGTTGAAATATAAAAGGATGAACTCTCTTTGACATTATGCTGCTATGATGAGAACATGAGCTGGATGCCTTATGACATATATCTTATGACAGGCAAAAGTCTTTCAATGACTATTGTATTGTTATAAACGAGCTGGATGTCTTATGACATACATCCCATGACAGGCAAGTTATAGGAGAAACTACTGAGCATCCAACATCCTGTGGCTGATGGTCACGAGGGAAACTGAATGGTATATTCAGCACGTGATCGTAGATATTCTAAACTGTATAAAAGATGGGGGTTTACGCTCAGTGAGTGGGGAACTCTTCCAGTAGGCAAGATGAACGCACATCTCCTGTAATGCAAGCCTTGATATTGATCCCTTCTTACTGATCCGTGTCCCCCCGAATGGAGAAGGTGAATCAGCTACAATATCAGGTAATATATATATATTGATGCTTATTCGCTATAATTATGTCTAGGTATGATTTGTGTTAAGTCTGTATTCAATTGATGACAATTCATGTGCTACTTTGTAAATGAATACATTTAATCTTGCTATAGAGCAGAGGTCCCAAAATCCAGGCCTCAGGGGCCGCCAACAGTGCAGGTTTTCAGGATTTCCTTAGTATTGCACAGGGCTTGGAATAATTACCTGTGCAGATGATCACATTAGCACCTGTGCAATACTAAGGAAATCCTGAAAACCTGCACTGTTTCCGGACCTTGAGGCCTGGAGTTGGGGACCTCTGCTATAGAGAATGTTATCATGCATGCCTGATTTGAAAGTCAGTGAGCGCTACGTAAGTACGGGCTATGCCCCGATCCAGGTAAATTTAGCAAGACACCCGATGACAGTTTACAGTTCCTGTTATACACCGATGCCAGCAACAAGGGCTTAGGAGCTGTCTTGGCACAGAGACAGAAAGGTAAAGAGAAAGTCATAGCCTATGCCAGCAGGAAGCTCCGTCCAACAGAGATGAATCTAGAGAATTGCAGTTCTTTCAAGCTGGAGTTCCTAGCCTTAGTCTGGGCAATCACAGAACGGTATAAACACTACCTGGCATCCTCCAAGTTCACGGCTTTCACCGACAACAACCCTCTAACCCATTTAGAGACTGCAAAGCTGGGAGCCATGGAGCAGCGTTGCATGGCCAGATTATCCAACTATGACTTCACTGTCAAGAACTGGGCAGGTCATAAAAACGTCAACGCTGATGCCCTATCCAGAATGCCTAATCTACCAGATGTGGGAGAAGACGTGGATGAGCTAGAAGAAGTAGAGTTACCAGCCTTCCACCGTCCAAGTGTCATCAGGCAAGCCAAAGACGTCACGAGACAACAGTGAACCCGTTATCTCACCATAGCTGGAAACGGACCCAGGACAGTGACCCGGCTGTTAGCTTAATCAAAGAGCTAATAACTAAAGAACACTCCTGTCTGAGTGCAGAAGCTCCACAAGACGCCAAGTTCCTATGGAAGGAGAAGGGAAAATTGTTTGTCTATCAAGGTAAACTGTGCAGACGTCACCTTAATCCCAGAACCCATGAACTGATCTGGCATATCGTGGACCAAAAGAGATGTACAGATGGTACTAGAAGCTTATCACAATGATGCTGGACACTTCGGTTGGAAGAAACTGGAGATACTGCTGAAAGATCGTTTTTACTGGGTCGGCATGAGAGGTTCCATTGAAAGATGGTGTAAGAACTGTGGACCGTGTCACCTGAAAAGAAAAGACCAGCAAAGCCAGAAAGCTCCTTTACAACCAATTGTTACTAAGAAGCCTCAAGAGATTGTTGCCCTGGATCATGTGAAGTTAACACCTTGCAGAACAGGGTATACCTATGCTCTTACCATGGCTGAACACTACTCTAGATTCTTAGTAGTAGCACCAGTTAAGGATTTAACTGCAGAACTAGCAGCCAAGACCTTCCAGAATTGTTTCTGTTGACCAAACGGGTACCCAGACCAGGTACTAACAGATCAAGGTTCTGCATTTGAATCACAACTGTTCCAAGACTTCCTAGGATTGTATGGTTGTAAGAAGATCAGGACTACACTGTATCATCCACAAACAAATGGTCTTTGTGAGAAAATGAACAACATTGTCATCGACATGTTAAAGACTTTACCACTTGAAGAAAGGAATTAGTGGCCAGAAAAACTACCTGACTTAGTGGATATATACAATCATATCCCTATAAGTTCTACTAACTATGCACCAGCATACTTGATGAGAGCAAGACCTGGAAAACTCCCAATTGACTTGGAGATGGGAACTATAGAACCAGACCAAGATACTTCAGAAGAAGTTTGGAATTATCACCGACAACAACAGTACAAGAAAGTTCTGAAATATGTGGAAAAGAATTTAGAACAAATCAGAAGTAAACAAGAACATGACTTCAACAAGAATGCCACAGCTAAACCCTTGATACCCGGTGAACTAGTTCTCAAAAGAAAAAGAAGAGACAACAAACTAGATGAGCAGTAGGAATCTGAACCCTACACTGTTAAGCAATCCAACTTTGACAACTCTAAAACCTGTTTGATTAGCCGAGATGAAGGTAGAACAACCTCAACAGTATCTAGAGATCATCTCAAGAAATGTCCTGACCAACTGAAACCACAAAAAGTAAACTATCCCTTAACAACAGTTAAAGAAACAAGAGAGAAAGTAATCCACACTGAACTAGGAGATTTCCCAGAAGACTGGCTTCAATGTAATGGAGCAGTCATAGTACCACTGCTCTCATTTTATCAACCAGTGGAAGATCAAATTCCAGTTCAACCTGTAGAAGAACCAGAACAAATACCCGTACCAATACCAGTAGAACCCGTTCAAGTACAAGACGTACAGCCTGTTGTACCAGAACCAGAGATTCCTACAATCAGTGAACCTGCTAGTCCTACAATAAGACTAAGGCCTCACAGACAGTTACCCGCCTTACCACCTCATAGAAGAGTGAGTCCACAACATGAAACACCTAGTCCACGTAGGTCATGTCGCAGTACCCAAGGACAGGCCCCATCTAGATATGCAGAGTGGGTATAAAATGCTAAAGTATGAAACAGTAAAGTGACTTATGTAAATAGACAGTAAATAGTAGTGTATAGACGGGTGGAGGAACTGGGCACAGCCCCATGCACATTAAGTTGGGCATAGAAAGTGTCTGGGGTAGAGAGAAGGTAAGTCCCGGCCTCCTAAGTAAAGACACCCATAGGGAAATTGTGTAAAGTGTGTTAACCTGTCACTTGTTTAAAGCCATCAGAGACTTTACTGCTGGACTTTGCCCTTTTTTTACATTTGTTTAACCCTGGACTACAGCCACAGGACTAGTGGTGGCTAAAAAGTAGTTCTTTACTTTATAAAGCCTGCGGCGGATGGACTAGCGCCGTAAGAACTGCTTTTTCATATTTTTCCTGTTTTGTATAAAATCTTTCAGTGGTTTTTGTACATTTTTGAATTTTGAGACTCTGTATATATTTGTTATTATTATTTTCATGATGTATTATTGTTTATATATGTTTATGTACAAAACGTTTTGCTCAGTCCGGATGTACTGAGGTTAACTAGGGGGGAATGTGGCACCCTGTACAGGTAACCACAAGCTTCTCTAGGACACTGAAGGATTTCCAACAGTGGGTAACCCACTTACACCCAACACCTTCCACCCCAGGCCAGTAGGGGGGGCCCAACTGGTTGCCTTAAGCCAGTTTCCCCCTATAAATGCAGGTGCTGGGGGCGGAGTCAGAGACAGTGTGCAGACGCTAGAAGAGCTGTAAGGTAGCTCAGAGACTAGTGAGCTGAACTGGTACCGGAGCCGTGCTAGGCCCAAACCAGTACACACGAAAGTAAGTGTGAGGATCCGAAGAGTAGGGATCGAAGACAGAGGAGAGGAATACTTTACCAGAGGCAGAGGAGCTATTCCAGCTCACCCCACCAGAACACCGGTCAATGAAGCCCGAGTCTGCAGGGGACAGAGGAGATAGACCCAGCAGAGAAGCCAGCATCCTAAGGAGACTTAGCCTCCCGTACACCCGCAGCACCAACAATTGAGAGCCAGGGCAGCAACCCGGTTGTAGAGAGAAGTAACGGTCTGGTTAGGTTCCATACCTGCCCGACTCAGAACAGGAAAGCAGAATAAGGAGGCCTACAACCCTACTCACTGTGGAGATCCCAAGGTGTTTTCCTTCACTCCGGACGTGTGTACCTGTAACCAGTCATCAGTAAAGGTACCAAAAGACTTTAATGTGTGCATGTCCCTCCTTTAACTCATTCTGCACCACACCGACGGTGCTGCCCTACTCCACCATCACAATCCTTAGCCCCGGGGACCCAGCTCCTCCTGTAGGGAGCCACTGCATCTTGCAGCCGCCCATCAACCCGGAGGCCCAAGCAGCACCGGTGCCTTCACCGGAATATACAGGTGGCGTCACGACTGACAACCCCTATCCTTGTAAATACACCCTTTTTAATGTCACCCAAGGGCACAGCCTTGGGCACGGACCACTTGTGACATCCCCCGCAACTGACCGCCCGAGACCTGAGTACCCATTCCCTTGTGGCCCCAGATAGAGACGGAGTGGAGATCCTCACCCAGGAGGAGTTCAGGAAGCGCTGTCTCGCTCAGGGGGAAGACCGAAGAAGCAGAGCGGAGGTCCCAGAGCCAGGCGAGAGTGGCCAGAACAATAGAGGCCAAGGTTGCAGAAAGAAAAGACCCATCTGTGCGAGGCCTGCCATGCCGAGAGGGAAGGAATGATGCCTTCAAAGATGCCAGAAGCTATGTCTTCATTCAGAAACCTGGAGTGCGACAATAAACTTTTTTGTCCCGGAGGGATGTAGAGTCACACCTGCCAGAAGGACATCCGGGCAGGAACTTGCGTGTTGGAGACTGGGTTTCCTTTGTACAACAACCCGGAGAGCATGGGCCCTATGCAATCTGGGTAAGGAAGATGTCACGGCGAGATCCACCAGCGGCTACACCTACACGGAGCAACCCGGAGGCATCGGCAACTGCAAGCCTAGGAGAGAGCCCGCGTACAGCACCGACCCCGGTACGTGCAGCCACTTGCACCCGGGAGATCAAGACAGCTCTAATGGGATGGCTGGAATAGTCGGCACCAGTGCTCCAAGTGACTTGTGCCCGGCAACAGGTGCTGCCCTGGAAGGCACCAAAGAAGGAGAAGTTGAAGTGAACTCCGGACAGGCTACAAAACTGTAAATGAGAAAGGCAATTTTACCTTGGTGTCCCCATCCTTTCCCTAAATGAATGTGTTTTACCCCCCTTTCTATTGAACTATAAAAAGAACTTTGTGATTAAGGACAATGTATAATCCGAATGTATGTTGTATATAGTTGTGTACCTCGTGAGTGCAATCTATTGGTTTTATAAGAAAGCTTGATAGAGTAATGTATTATGTGGGTAAATTGCATGGACATGTTGTACTTGGACTATGAGCACTTAACACCCACGATTGTGGAGTGTTCTGAACTTTTTGAATTACTTGAACTTTGTGGAGAACTTCAACTCTTTCCGCACTTTTTCTACTTTTTACAGTTATACTGATAGGAATGTTTTTGTTATGTAACGTTTAAGCCTGAGCCTCCCATAAATTGAAGAAATGTTATTCATGTTGTTGATTAATGCATAAAAGCAATTGAGCTGTGCCACAGGTACAGCCACCGCGCGGATGCGCTGTGGTTTTGCTTCGGGGGAATGTGGCGCCCCTGTGACAGAGCGGGCACAGAGTGACACACTCCGACCCTGAACCAAGCACTCTATGTAAGGCAAGGGGTGGCGGTAGTTTAGAGACATTTGGCTGGGGAGAAGGACAGACCAAGGACAAGTGGGTGGAGGAACAGTAGTGAGTTAGCCACTGTAACACTAAGTTGGGTGAGACAATCGATCGAGGATTCCCTGGAGGAAGGATGCTCAGGAGGGAGCTTGCCCTGGAGGGTGGAGAAGGGAACAATCCCCAAGCCGACACACCTTAAAGCTAGAAGTGGAGAGACAGAAGGAGCCTGGTGAGCCTAAGTAAACCTGGATGACTAGAAGGATAGGCCAGGACAGCCAGAGAGCCGGCTCTGTGGACATGACTGGGGAAGCTACACGACCCTAACTACAAGATATTCCGGCGGGGTGCGGGGACTCTATGACCCGTGACCTAACTAGTGAGCCGAGAAGGGGGACTACTCACTACAGAGCCCGTGACGGCCGGACCTAACCCGTAGGTGAGGACAGTACAGAACGGAAAGGCCTGAATGGTACCTTGAGGGGAGTGATGCAAAGGAACCATCTAAGATGCAGTAAGAACCCGGGCCCAGAGCTGTGGTGGTGGTGGGAAAGAACTGTGACTGTGTAAACTGTGTTGCCATGCCAAAAGTAAAGTACCTGGTCAGCTCAAAAGTGTGTGAGACTGTTATTTCGTGAAGCTGCAGTGAAATCTCCACCTGCGGAGCCGCCGACTGATTTGGAGTGCTGGCTGGAGAAGCTGCAGAGGAGAGACAGTGCAGGACCCAGAGCACACCATCTTCCATTACACCTGGCCTGGGGACAACCAGCCCTATGAGTGGAGGGTTATCACCCAGGCTACCCCTCATCATCATCCCCAGCAGGAACACAGCAGCGGTGGTCGACGCTGACCACACACCACGGGTGGCGTCACGACACATCCCATAAACTTTTTTCCCCTTTTTATTGCCGCACCTAGGACAACGGGATAGGGCCACGGCTAGACACATAGTAACATAGTAACATAGTTTTTAAGGTTGAAGGAAGACTTTAAGTCCATCTAGTTCAACCCATAGCCTAACATGTTGATCCAGAGGAAGGCAAAAAAAACCCATGTGGCAGCACTAAGCTCCACATTGGGGGAAAAAACTCCTTCCTGACTCCAGATACGGCAATCAGACTAATTCCCTGGATCAACGCCCTATCAAAGAATCTAGTATGTATAACTGATAATATTATAGTTTTCAAGAAAGGCATCCAGGCCCTTCTTAAATGTTAGTAGTGACTCACTCATTACAACAGCATGTGGTAGAGAGTTCCATAGTCTCACTGCTCTTACAGTAAAGAATCCGCGTCTGTGATTATGATTAAACCTTCTTTCCTCCAGACGTAGAGGATGCCCCCTTGTCCCAGTCTCAGGCCTAAGAGTAAAGAGATCATTAGAAAGGTCTCTGTACTGTCCCCTCATATATTTATACATTATTATAAGATCACCCCTAAGCCTTCGTTTTTCCAAGCTAAATAACCCCAAGTTTAATAACCTGTCTTGGTATTGCAGACCCCTTAGTCCTCTAATGACTTTTGTCGCTCTTCTCTGGACCCGCTCTAGTTCAGCTATGTCTTTCTTATACACCGGAGACCAGAATTGTACACAGTATTCTAAGTGTGGTCGCACTAGTGACTTGTATAGAGGTAAAATTATGTTCTCCTCATGAGCATCTATGCCTCTTTTAATGCATCCCATTATTTTATTTGCCTTTGCAGCAGCTGCCTGACACTGGCCACTAAATGTGAGTTTGTCATCTACCCATACACCCAGGTCTTTTTCAGTGTTTTACAATTAAGCACATAGTTATACCTTTTGTTTCCTCTGCCCAAGTGCATGACTTTACATTTATCCCCATTAAAGCGCATTTGCCATTTAGCAGCCCAAGCTTCTAGTTTACATAAATCCTCCTGTAATATAAAATTGTCCTCCTCTGTATTGATTACCCTGCAGAGTTTAGTGTCATCTGCAAATATTGAGATTCTACTCCGTATGCCCCCTACAAGGTCATTAATAAATATATTAAATAGAAGCGGGCCCAACACTGACCCCTGTGGTACCCCATTATTAACTGTGACCCATTCTGAGTGTGTTCCATTAATAACCACCCTTTGTTTCCTATCAGTAAGCCAGTTCTTAACCCACTTACACATATTTTCCCCTATCCCCATTGCCCTCATTTTATGTATCAACCTTTTGTGTGGCACCGTATCAAAAGCTTTTGAAAAGTCCATATACACCACATCCACTGCATTTCCTTGGTCCAGTCCAGAACTTACTTCTTCATAGAAGCTTATCAGATTAGTTTGACAGGAACGGTCCCTCGTAAAACCATGTTGATAATGGGTCATGAGGTTATTTTTCTTCAGATACTCCAGTATAGCATCTCTTAGAAAACCCTCTAGGATTTTACCCACAGTAGAGGTTAAGCTTACTGGCCTATAATTTCCAAGTTCAGTTTTTGTCCCCTTTTTGAATATTGGCACCACATTTGCTATATGCCAGTCCTGTGGTACAGACCCTGTTATTATGGAATCTTTAAATATTAAAAATAATGGTCTATCTATGACAGTACTTAATTCCTGCAGCACTCTGGGGTGTATCCCATCCGGGCCCGGGGATTTGTCAATTTTAGTGATTTTTAGACGATGCCGTACTTCCTCTTGGGTTAAGCAGGTGACATTTAATTGAGACTTTTTGTTATCACTGATCATATTGTCTGTCATGGGATTTTCTTGTGTAAATACTGTTGAAAAAAAGTCATTTAGCATATTGGCTTTTTCCTCATCCTCATCCACCATTTCACCCAGACTATTTTTAAAGGGGCCAACACCATCATTTTTTAGTTTCTTACTATTTATGTAGTTAAAAAATATTTTGGGATTCTTTTTACTTTCTCTGGCAATGAGTCTCTCTGTCTCAATCTTTGCTGCCTTGATTTGCTTTTTACAAATGTTATTTAATTTTCTGTATTTATTTAATAATGCTTCATCACTACCTACTTGCTTTAATTCCCTAAATGCTTTCTTTTTGTCACATATTGCACTTCTTACCGCTTTATTTAGCCATAGTGGTTTCCTCCTATTTCTAGCATGCTTATTCCCATAGGGTATATATTGTGCACAGGTCCTATTCAGGATGCTAATAAACATCTCCCATTTGTGTTGTGTACTTTTATGTCTCAGGACATCGTCCCAATTTATTGCACTAAGATCATCTCTCAACACCCCAGAGACAGCAGCACAGCCCGGTCCCAATTACCCCGGGCACTTATACAGTACTGTGCATGCTATTCAATGTGAACACAGCACTGCAACGGCACAAAAAAATTACCCTGAGGTTTAAGGCTAAGTATTACGCAAAACCAGTCACCACACAAGACAGTGGTGCTGGTTGCGTGTTCGTTGTGAACACAGCACTGCAACGGCACAAAAAAAATTGCCCTGATGTTTAAGGCTAAATATTACACAAAACCAGTCACCACACAAGACGGCGGTGCTAGCTGTGTGTCACTTGTGCAGTACTATGCATGCTAAACGGTGTGAACACAGCACCGCAACGGCAAAACAATTGACCTTCAGGGGTAAATGTGACCCCAAAAATAGCTGGGAAATCTGTCACTACTCCCTGAGAAGAGCTGAAATATTGCTATGTGGTACTGTAATACTCTTGCCTGTCTCCCTGCACTACAGTCACCTAATACTACAATATTGGTAGCTGTCACAAGAGCTTTTGGGTTTTACAGAGGATTTCTGGATAATTTGCATGAGTACAACTCTCCCTAGCAGCTGCTCATGCTCTCCCTACACTAGCTGTGTTCTTCATGTAATGTGCAGAAAATGGCGGCGGCAGGGCTTATATAGAACCTATGAGTCATAGGCTATGACTCATGTATGATACTGGGCAGCCAGCCAATTATAGTAATGCCCCAACCAAGAAGGCTGTGGCATTACTGTGATTGGCTAATGCTGGGCAGGAGATCCGAATATTGCGAGGTGAGTAGTGAAATACTCGCTATGTTTAGAGTACTGATCGTACCGCATTACTTGCCAAAGACGGAATACTTGGAAATATACTCGCTCATCCCTAATCACAATTTTGAATAAACACATATACAAGAGAGCAAAAGATAAAGTGACATACCCACAGGGAAGGGATACAATAAAAAGCAGGCATTTCCAGCCATGAGGGTGCTACAACATCCCTCCAAAAATAAATAAGGCTGACAAGGGACTCATCCTCCTAAATGGCACTTGAGGAGCCCAAACAAAGGCTTGATGTAAGCCTTTCCTGTGAAATGCAGGGTAAGAATGGCAGGGGCTCATTTCAAACCAGCCCTTGACAACAAGGCCACCGACCAACAAAGAAAAGTGTCACCACTCCAGCTTTAGGCCTCCCCATCTGCAGATTCCTCCCGGGTTTTCTCCTCCGCACAGAACTGCTCATGTACAGCTGGACCATTTGGACGGTAATCCTAAAATGCTCTCTTTTGGGTTCTCTGAACTCACTGACAAGCTCTACTCCAATGCATGGAGTGGTGGTTAAGGCTCTTTCTGTCATGACACTCTTAAAGTGGATAATCTGCATGAGATTCCCAGTGATAATCACCACAGAAGCCGGAACAGGGGACACAGGGGGATGTCGAAATCTCGCAGTGGCAGGGGCAGTTATAATCTCATCTGCATTCACAGAAGGGGGTTGAGTACTCTGACCAGATCCCTGGTGAGGCAGATTCACCTCCTGATGACGTACTGTAAATGCTCTCTCCCTTCTGATGCAGTCTATTGCTCCCAGTCCTCTATTTCCTCTGCAGAGGCAGGTCTGGTCACTCTCACCGCAAATCAGTCCTTGTGAATCTTAGCCTTCATACGCTGGACCATTCCCCCACATACAAAGTACTGAGCTGCTGAGCTAGGAGGGTAGGTTGTGTCTCTGCAAC
Source organism: Allobates femoralis (assembly GCA_033576535.1). NCBI lineage: Eukaryota > Metazoa > Chordata > Amphibia > Anura > Aromobatidae > Allobates > Allobates femoralis. The sequence continues at coordinate 420,781,611 of JARQOC010000001.1, forward strand.
ACCAACCAGTAAACAAAATATTGCAGGTCCGTCCAGACTTCGGCAATGAATCCATAGCCCATGTGCTTGTGGAAGGTGACTACATGGTACCAGGTACACTGACCTACAGTTTAAACTAAGAACACATAGATCATACCATCCACTACCGAATTAGGACCTCTGCTTATCACCTCTCCTCTAACAGGGATGGGCCTATAATGCTCTGTGCTAGGAGGAGGTAGGAGTCCCCTGTCTGCTCTCTCCCAGTCAGAAACCTCAGTTTGGGGTACTTCTGGGATGGAGGCCACTATTGGGACTCCTGGACCCCAATGCCTTCTCCTACACCTCCATGTCCATCAGATTCAGGTGCAGTGGAGCGAGGCAAGCCACTGCTATGTCTTGCACTCTTAGTCTGGACGCTCCTGTCGTCATTGGAATGGGTTTGCTTCCTGCTCCCACCTGTTCCTGGGCACCACCCACGGCCTTAGACCTGTACTGGATAAGGATTTCTTCACAAACTAGGCCCAACTTGAGGTGCACAGTGGTGCCCCAGGAAACTGTGGAGTACTGTTGCTAATGGCCTCTGAAGGATCTGAAGGATGAGGAGATGGCTGTAGCCTTAGTCAGGAGGCACCAGGTTGATGATTTCATCCAAGGAGGGCATCAATCTCCCACTGTTTCATGAAGTACAGCTGCATGCTCCAACACTGAACCAAGATTTTGCAGGCTGCGTGTTTCCTTCTTTCAGGAGCCCACGTCTTATGCAACAGGGGCAAACCACCTCGTTCGTCCATCCCCCAAGGTGCTCCCTTGTCCATGCTTCAATCACACACGGGGCGGGGTGGACACTTCATGGGGACACTGGTCAACCCCCTACAACCATTTGTGGTGTGAAGGATTGAATATGTATGAGGTTACTTACCAGTCCTGGTCTAAAAGCAGGGTGACAGCGGCATTGAATCTTGGTAAGTATAATATTCTAGGAAACTAATTGTTTTGCCAAAACACCGAGCCTCCATTGTAGAAAGGTTTGAGCTGTGGTTTTCAGCTTTTGGACCCCCGGAAGTGTTTTTTTTGTCTTTCATCTTGCCTCCCATTAAATTCAATGGGGTTTGGGAGGTTAAGCAATCATTGTGAATTCAGCAGTCCTGGCCCAAACAGAATCTCAATATGTTTGCTCATCTCTACCAGGGACAAAGCCAAGATCAAAATCCAGAGCAAAGAACCCACCAGAGAAGCACACCAAACTCCTAACCTCTACCACCCAAACACAACTGATATAATAAGTACTATATAGAGGGGTCCGCTCGAGTAGAGAACTACCAGACCTTAAAGTTTTGCAGCAGTTAGTGCAAACTTGAAACTGTTCAGGGACTACTCATTAGTGATGAAATGCTTGTTGGAGTGAAATCTCTTCCTTCTCCGCTCAGCAACAATGGAAACCCACCTCAGTTCATTTGTCAGGCTGGTTGTCAGGGTTGCCTATTAATTGTGTGATTTTTCTTGTATGCTGGAGGGGGTGACCGATTTGAGAGCTGCAGATATTTTGGCATTATATTATTATATTATATTATATTTTGGCAGCAGCAGTATGTGTATCATAAAAGGAACCTGTCTGTAAGAGGGAAAAGGAACTCGGAAAGTATGTGTTGATTGAGGTGTTTAAGATTTTTGCAAGGATGTGCGAGTTTGTTTAGTACGATTTGTGTACTTGGCAAGGAGAAGGAAGAGAATGTAAGTACTGTATTTTTCAATTTATAAGACACACCGGATTATAAGATGCACCCCAAATTTGGTGAAGGAAAAAGCGAAATAAAATCGTTTTTAATGTTAAATGGAGTTTGTCTTATAATGCCAGTGTCCGTCTTATAATCAGTATACAGCGTTGGCCAAAAGTATTGACACCCCTTCAATTCTGTCAGATAATACTGTGATGATGCAACCCACGGCCGGGTGCATCACATGGGTGGTCAGTATATGGCTCTGTTCACATGTATCCGGTTTTACTGTGGATGTGCTGTGCTAAACCTACCCGGAACACAGGGAGTTAACAGCTGAGAGTGAGTGCTGTAGACCTGACATGTTCATGAGCCTTATGAGCGGCTGAGAGTAATGTGTGTACTGATTACCTAGCAGCTCAGGTGGGTGTGTCAGTGTGGGTGTGGCAGGCAAGATAATAGCTAGCCAGGTGTGAGATGTAGGAGACATGAGATCAGACTGCAGACATGAGATCAGACTACAGAGGAGACCAGAGACTGCAGAGATCAGCCAGAGCCAGAGATCAGTCAGAGGATGACAGACTGCAGACTGGAGGCAGAGTCCTGGGAGACCAGACTGGAGACTGATGACCAGAGCCTAGAGATGGATTGGATTGAGAGCAGTCCTGAGCTCTGGGATGTGCGATGGTGAAGGAAGCCTGTGGCCAGACCGAGAGGTTTGTGGAGCACCTGGGTGTAAGGGGGGTCCTCGCTGGACCTATAGGGGGCTCACTCTGTCCATGGTGGGGAGGCTGCCATCCAGGATCTCTGCCTGTGTTGGTGGAGGCTTGAAGGCAGCTGGGCATCATGGGCAGGGTGAGGAGACCTTGGGGGACGCTTTGACTGCCCTGAAACTCAGGTGGCTCACAACCTGGTCTGGGCCTAGAGGGCTGAAGTCCGTGCTGGACTGTGCTGATGTGTGTGGTCCGGGCCTAAAGGGCTGAAGTCCATAGGAGTCCATGACGGACTATGGAAGTGGATGATGGCTGAAGGAAAAGGGCCGTGTATGATGTGGGACTGTGAGGTCCATGTGTGTGAATGGAGGCAGAGCAGAAGCCTCTGTGGGAGAGGGAAGACCAAGTCCTGGGAGAATGGAGCCGTGAGGCCAGACGACAGGGGTTGGTAGAGGACCGGGAGTTGGGAAGTGGGGCTGACCCTGGAGGGGCTCGCGAGGGTGTGTTTGGTGCAGCCGCTTGCCTGGAGGTCTGGCCCTGGTGATGGCAGACTTGGAAGCGGTTGGCGACCTGGAGACACGTGCCGAGGAGTTCTTGGGGGCCTGACTTGCCCTGGAGCTCTGGTGACTACAACCAGGTCAGGGCCTGGTCCAGAGCAGCCAGAGCGCTGTGCAGAGGGCTGGGAAGAGTAAGCAGCCCGTGCAAAGGGACTGGACTCCCAAGGGGACACTGGGCCAAGGAAGGGCCTAGCATTCGGGCAGTAGCTGTAAACAGGGGTGCACCGGCGGCGACCAAGGCCCTGTGAGACGGCAACTGACCAGTGTACTCTGTATTGTGTGCTGGTACTGTAATGTAACCGGGCGTTAGACTATGTGCAATATAATTTATGTCCTGTGGAATGTAATGTGGTGTTATTTATAAGGTTATGTGATGTGAGTGTATTGTATGTATTTTATATGAGAGGAGCAGTTTACATTTAATAAACTGCTGCATAATGGTGAAAAAAACATGTGTTGGTGTAATTTATGCTGTCAAGCGAACCCCCAGGAAAACGCGACCTCACAATACTCAGTTTCTTCCTGAAAATGATTGCAATCACAAATTCTTTGGTATTATTATCTTCATTTAATTTGTCTTCAATAAAAAAACACAAAAGAATTGTCCTGAAGCCAAATTGGCTGTAGTTCCACACCAAACATAAAAAAGGGGGTGGACAAAAGTATTGGCACTGTTGGAAAAATCATGTGATGCTTCTCTAATTTGTGTAATTAACAGCACTTGTAACTTACGTGTGGCACCTAACAGGTGTTGGCAATAACTAAATCACACTTGCAGCCAGTTGACATGGATTAAAGTTGACTCAACCTCTGTCCTGTGTCCTTGTGTGTACCACATTGAGCATGGAGAAAAGAAAGAAGACCAAAGAACTGTTTGGGGACTTGACAAACCAAATTGTGAGAAAGCATGACCAATCTCAAGGCTACAAGTCCATCTCCAAAGACCTGAATGTTCCTATGTCTACCGTGCGCAGTGTCATCAAGGAGTTTAAAGCCCATGGCACTGTGGCTAACTTGCCTAGATGTGGACGGAAAAGAAAAATTGTCAAGAGATTTCAACACAAGATGGTGCGGATGGTGGATAGAGAACCTTGACTAACATTCAAACAAGTTCAAGCTGCCCTGCAGTCCGAGGGTACAACAGTGTCAACCCGTACTATCTGTCGGCGTCTGAATGAAAAGGGACTGTATGGTAGGAGACCCAGGAAGACCCCACTTCTTACCCCGAGACATAAAAAAAACAGGCTGGAGTTTGCCAAAACTTATCTGAGAAAGCCTAAAATGTTTTGGAAGAATGTTCTCTCGTTTTGGTCAAAGGCATCAACATAGAGTTTACAGGAGAAAAAAAGAGGCATTCAAAGAAAAGAACACGGTCCCTACAGTCAAACATGGTGGAGGTTCCTGATGTTTTGGGGTTGCTTTGCTGCCTCTGGCACTGGAGTGCTTGACCGTGTGTATGGCATTATGAAGTCTGAAGACTACCAACAAATTTTGCAACATAATGTAGGGCCCAGTGTGAGAAAGCTGGGTCTCCCTCAGAGGTCATGGGTCTTCCAGCAGGACAATGACCCAAAACACACTTCAAAAAGCACTAGAAAATGGTTTTAGAAAAAGCACTGGAGACTTCTAAGGTGGCCAGTACAGAGTCCAGACCTGAATCCCATAGAACACCTGTGGAGAGATCTAAAAATGGCAGTTTGGAGAAGGCACCCTTCAAATATCAGGGACCTGGAGCAGTTTGCCAAAGCAGAATGGTCTAAAATTCCAGCAGAGCATTGTAAGAAACTCATTTATGGTTACCAGAAGCAGTTTATCGCAGTTATTTTGGCTAAAGGTTGTGCAACCAAGTATTGGGCTGATGGTGCCAATACTTTTGCCCAACCCATTTTTGGAGTTTTGTGTGAAATGATCAATGTTTTGCTTTTTGCTTCATTCTCTTTTGTGTTTTTACATTGAAGACAAATGAAATGAAGATAATAATACCAAAGAATTTGTGATTGCAATCATTTTCAGGAAGAAACTGAGTATTATCTGACAGAATTGCAGGGATATCAATACTTTTGGCCAACACTGTATATGTCCCCAATCCTAGTATATATATTTCCCATCATGGTATACATATCCCCCATCCTAGTACAGGGCCCCCCATCCTTTATATAGCCCCCCAGACTGGGATATATTCCCCCATTGTGGGATATAGCCCCCATTCTGGTACATGACCCCCCATCCTGGATATGGTCCCCCCATCCTGGATAAAGCCCCTCATACTGGGATAAAGCCCCTCATACTGGGATATAGCCCCCACTCCATCCAGGTGCATGCTCCCCATCCTGGATATGGTCCCCCCCATTCTGAATATTTCCTCCCCATCCTGGCTATAGCCCCTCCTTCTGGGATATAGCCCCCTATCCTGGGATATACCCCGCATCCTTAATATGGCACCCCATTCTGGTACATGCCCCCCCCATCCTGGATATGGTCCCTACATCCTGGATATAGCCTTGCATGGAAGTACTAGGTCCCCCTCATCGTGGTACATGGTCCCCCCATCCAGGATATCATCCCCCCACCCTGGATGTTTCCTCCCCATCCTGGATATAGTTGCTCATACTGGGATATAGCCCCATCCTGAATATAGCCTCCAATTCTGGGATATAGCACTCCATCCTAGTACATGCAATCCTGGATATAGTCCCTCCAACCTGGATATTTCCTCCTCATCCTGGATATAGCCCCTCATACTGGGATATAGCCCCTCATACTGGGATATAGTCCACCATCCTGGATATAGCCCCCCATCCTGGGATATAGCCCACCATCCTGGATATAGCACCCTATTCTGATACATGCCCTCACCATGATGGATATAGTCCCACATCCTGGATACAGCCCCCCCTTCTGGATATAGCCCCCATCCTGGATATAACCCCCATCCTGGGATATAGCCCCCCATCCTGGCATAGAGCCTCACCTTGGAAGTACTAGGCCCCCTCATCGTGGTACATGACCCCGCATCCTGGATATCATCCCCCCCACCCCCATCCTAGATGTTTCCTTCTCATCCTAGATATAGCATCCCATACTGGGATATAGCCCCTCTTTCTGGGATATAGCCCCCCATCCTGGATATAGCCCCCATCCTCGATATAGCCCACCATTCTGGATATAGCCCCCCATCCTGGATATAACCCCCCATCCTGAGATATAGCCACCAATCTTAGATATAGCCCCTCATCCTGGGATATAGTCCCCCATCCTGGCATATAGCCCCCTCTTGAAGGTGCTGGGTCCCCTCATCATGATATTTGGTCCCCCATCTTGGATATAGCCCCCTTTATCTTAGATGTGGCCCCCTATGCTCTCACACACAACATAATAAACAATGTAATTTACCTCTCCGGTGCTCCCTTCCAGTGCTTGCCTCTTGCCGCACTTAGCGTCCTCCTGGGTCCAGGCATCCAATCATGTGAACGGCACAGCATAGTGACGCCATCGCTATCATATAAGTGTGTCTTATAGTCCAAAAAATATGGTAAGTTGTGGTCATATAATGGAAGAGGTACGTTCGAGAGGTTAGATAGGGAACACATATCTGGAGGATTGAGAGACAGAAAAAGCACAATAGGTCTTATCTCCAAATATAAACAAGCACTTATGATTATATCCCCTCATCTGGGCTAGTTGTGATAACCCACAACTAGTATATGTGTCTGTACAGTTGCCGCTGGATGAACACTTCCATGTGCAAAGTGACGCACCCCAGGGAATGGGGACTCGGGTGTATGGGCCCTCAGCTGCGATAGGGATGCCATTGGTGGCCAGCCCAGACCCGTGGCCCTGGTGGTCGACTTAAAAAAAGGGGAAGTTGAATGGGAGAAATAAAAGTTTAAAAAGTTTATCGTGACGCCACCCGCAGCTTCTGGTGATTGAGCACCAGCGCCGCCTCAGACCTCCGGAGGGTGGTGGTATGGCGGCCAAGGTGGTACAGCACCCTGCAGATAGAGCTAGCCCTCCGGGGCAGTGATGCACCGTTGGTGATGGAGGTGATGGTGAGGGATGGAGCAGGGATTCGGCTGGGGTATTGGACAACGTGACAGTCTCTGAAGATGGCTGGGGGTGCGGGGAAGGAACTGACACACACACCGCGGGTCATTCTTTTACCTTTTTACCGAAGTTGTTGCAGCTAAACTGTCCAGAGCACTGTCGAGTGTTCGGGGTGCACTTCTGGGTCTCCACAGCGAGTGGGCATAAGGCCTCCTTATTGTTTTCCCCTGGCGTATAAAGCCCCCGCTTGTGTAGAACTTGGCTGGCCTCCTCTGCTCTCCTTCTCCACCTGTGCTGTCATCGGGATATCCTCTCTTGACTACCGTTGTATCTCTCTCTGCGGTGCCTGGTATGTGACTGCGCAGGTGCCCGGGGAGGCTGGATCTCCACGGTGTACCAGTGTTTTCTACTGGGCCTGGTGCTCTCCAGGAGACACGGACTCCGGTGTCCGGTGTGTTGCCCGGGGTGAACCTATCGCTGGCTCCTTGGTACCCTCTGTTCTTTCTCTTCTCCTTGTGTCTGCCCCCACTCTTGGGCTTTGCAGGACTGCTGGAGAGGCTGTTCGGAGTAACTGGCTTGGGCCTAACGCAGCACCGAACACCAGTACGTCTCCACAGCTCTTGTAGTGTCTGCACACTCTAGTTAACTCCACCCCCAGCACTAGTATTTATAGGGGATCTCACCTAAAAGCAGCAAGTTGAGCTTCCCCTACTGTGTCGGGGTGGAAGGTGTTGTTTGTGTCTGTGTACTCGCTGTGGAAACCCATCCCTGCTTTAGGTGAGTCTGAGGTTACCTGTGTTAGCATGGTGCCACATTCCCCCCTAGGTAATGTCAGTACTCCTGGACTGAAACATTTTACTTTAACATTCATATAACAATAACAGGTAACATATTTACAAAGTCTCAAAGTTAAAGATTTACAAAAAAACACTGAAAATTGTCAAAACAGGTGCAGTCCATACGGTGTTAGTACATCCACCGCAGGCTGGAAAAAGAAGTTAATTGTCACACCAGTCCTGTGACTATAGTCCTTTTAACTTTGCAATAAGGGAAAATAAGTTGTTTTGAAGAGTCTTTACAGTAGTCTCTTTAAGCTACGGGTGAAAAGGGATAAAGTTTTTCAAAAGTTCAACCAAGTTTAATAAGTCCTTACAAGCAAAGTCTCTGTAGGCTTAAGTTCAAAATAGACAACAACATTTACTACGGGTGCTTCGGCGTAGGAGTCCTAGGTACCGCAGGGGCCTCTACCGGTCATAAGCGTTGCAGGCCTCCTTGCCCACCTATTGGCCAAGATTTTGCTCTCCTTAGACAGCTCCTTATGCCAGCTCCACAAACCCCTTTGGTGTTGTGTACCTGGCGTGACCTGTTTTGGCCTACTCTTCACCCTTTTTGTACACTGCTATTTACATTTTTACAAGAGTTGCTATTTACATGTTGCTTTCTTTGGTTCTATATTACATTATTGTGCCCAATTTCCATACCTGGATGGGGCTTGCCCACGTGTGCTACGACTTGATCTACGCACTACGGGTGTGGCTATCTCAGGTGTTATGTCTGGAGGTGATGTGGGTGTATCAGGTAAGCGTCTGTGGGACCTTAACCCCCCGTCACACCAGGCGACGGGGCTGGGGATGTTGGCGGCGACTGGCGGATGCGCTCACGTTTTTGGCGCCCCGCCAGCGTCGCCGTCCCCCGTTTACATGGGGCGACACCTCCAGCCCCGCGCAGATGAGCTGTCAGGTGGCATCACCACCGGGCTGTCTGGAAACCCCAGCGGCGATGCAGGACAATGGGAGCCTATGGCTCGCATCGCCTGACAGGTCGCTGGTGCCTGGTTACATGGGCCGATGTGTGCACATCACCCCATGATGGTCGCCTGGTTTCAGAGCACTGAAATCAGGCGACCGCCTGGCACCACCGACATCGCCCCTTTACATGAGGCGACGTAGGGGCGACGACACCGGCGATAATGGGCGGTGATGTCGCTCCGTGTGACGGGGGATTTAGTCTCACTACAGGACTAGCAGATGTACCGTTTGCAGGATCCTCTGATTCTCTGGCAACGGGTGTTTCTTCTTGATTCCATTGAACTTCTTGTGGTGGATAAAAGTTGATGACTGGTACGATGATTGCTCCTTCATGTTGGGGCCAATCTTCAGGAAAGTCTCCAAGTATAGTGGATATGACTTTTTCTTTAGGCTTCTGACATGGAGTTGAGGTTTCGAATGACTGTTTCTTCTTCTGGAGAATCTTGGAAGTCTGAGGTTTTCCATTCTTCTGGACATTTCTTTAAATGGTCCCGGGATACTGTTTGGGTTGTTTTTCCTCTGTTTTTGCTGATGAGGCAAACCTTGGTGTTGCCAAAGATGGACTTCAAAACAGTGTAAGGTCCTCTTTCCCATTGGTCATCAAGTTTGTGTCTTCCTCTTTTCCTTTTTAATACTATACTTGCGGGTAGTAATGGTTCTGCTGATGCACTTTTGTTGAAGTTGGACTCTTGTCTTTTTCTGGACATCTCTAGATTTTCTTCAACACAAGCTTGGACTTGTCTATACTGGTCTAGACGGTTGGTGTTCCAGTCCGAGTTGGAAGTATCTGCTTTGGGTTCGACAATTCCTAGTTCCAGGTCTACAGGTAGTATTCCTGTACGGGCTCTCATAAAGTAGGCGGGTGTACAGTTTGTAGAGCTCACTGGAATGTGATTATACATATCTACCAGATCAGGCAGTTTTTAAGGCCATTGGTTTCTTTCTTCAAGAGGTAGTATCTTGAGCATGTCAATCACGATGTTGTTCATCTTTTCGCATAACCCATTGGATTGGGGATGATATGGTGTCGTTCTTATTTTCTTACAACCATACAGATGACAAAACTCTTGAAAGATCTCTGCTTCAAATGCTGAGCCTCTGTCCGTTAAAACTTGTTCTGGATAACCTAGTGGTCTACAGAAGACATTCTGGAAGGTCTTTGCAGCTGTTGCTGCTGTAAGGTCCTTTACGGGTGGGACCATCAGGAATCGGGAGTAGTGGTCCACCATTGTCAAAGCATAGGTGTAGCCTGTCCTGCTTGGAGTCAATTTCACATGGTCCAAGGCTACAATTTGGAGTGGTTGAGTTGTTATGATGGATTGGAGTGGTGCTCTTTGACTCTCCTGATTTTTTCTGCGTAGGTTACATGGTCCACAATCTTTACACCCCCTTTCTATGGATCCTCGCATGTCAACCCAATAGAATCTGTCCTTGAGCAGCATTTCCAATGTTTTCCACCCAAAGTGTCCAGTTTGGTTGAGGTAGGCATTCAGTACCATTTGGACTTCTGTTCTGGGTACTATGATCTGCCAGACCATTTTGTGAGTTCTTGGATTGATGTACCTTCGGCAGAGCTTCTCCTGGTAGATGAACAGTTTGCTTCTCTCGTTCCACAGATGCTTAGCTTCTGGCAGAGGATTTGAGGGTAACTTTGCGGACTCCTGCGTTATCAGTCCTTTGACTAAGCTGATAGCCGGGTTACTGTCTTGAGATTCCTTCCAACCAAAGTGTGGTAACGGTTTCACTAATCTCTCAGGAAGTTCTGTATGGATTTGTTGACACTGGGATACTCTCAACTGATGGAAGGCGGGTAGCTCTATCTCTTCCAGCTCATCATCGTCTACTCCCATGTCTGCTAGGTGAGGCATCCTGGATAAGGCATCTACGTTGCCATTGTTATGCCCAGCCTGGTAAATTGGTAATTGGATAATTTTGCCATCCATCTCTGTTCCATGGCTCCCAACATCGCAGTTTCCAGGTGGGTCAAGGGATTATTATCTGTAAAGGCAGTAAACTTGTTTGATGCCAAATAGTGCTTAAATCTTTCTGTGACTGCCCAGACCAAGGCTAGGAACTTCAACTTGAACGAACTGTTGTTGTCAGGGTTCCTCTCTGTAGGGCGAAAAAATCAAAATAGATGGTTGCGCCACACTGCAAATTTAGGGGTATAAATTCCCGTTACACTGTACGTTTCACTCACCTAAGTTGGTTGTGCCCTCTGCACAACTAGATTAGCCGCAAGTAGGTGAGATTTTTTATGCAGGATCCCTGTCTTCATCTATTGCCTGTCTCCCCTTTGCACCCAGGTCTGTGCTCCGTCTCTCACACGTGCACCGTCCCGTGCACGTGCAGGGGCCAGGTTTCTGTTTTCTTCAGCAAGGTCCTCTCCCAGAGTGGGAGAAGGACCTGTACTGTGTTTATTGTAATAAACTTATAGGTAATGTCTACAAAAGCGTGCGGCTTGTTCCGTTATCCCTAGCGCTCATTTCTATATACGGGTCAATCCATGTCAAGTGAACCAATGATTATTACCTCTATATTTTTAATTCTTTTGAGATTTTGTTATTTGATAATAGCATGTCAGACAATGCAAAATGTGAAGAGAAACATTTTTTAAAAAATTTATTTTTTTAAAAAATGATTTTCAAAGTTCGGAAAAATTGCGAATTTCGCTGTTGCCTGCCTTTACGTTTCTCCTCATAACTAAGGCTAGGAATAAGATAGAGAGACAAAATAAACACCATTCTACTCAGAACTATACAGGCTTTCACCAGATATGTCACAAGAGGATCTTTGTTAATATTTTACCCATGTGATCACAAGCGCAAAACTTTAAAACGCATTTCCGAAAAATCGGCGCTTTAAATATTTTAAAAACTGCCCATGTGTCTTCTTTGCTTTTAGCCACATCTGTTCCAAATTTCAAGTTGGGATCGCGATGGGATCATATTTTAAAATATTTTACTATTAATAGCGTCAATGGGTCATTCCATATCAAGTGATCTAAATATGAATATTTTTTTTTACCTGACGTCTTTAGATTTTTTTTTATTTTTTTCCCTTTATGAAGTACTACTTTAGTTAATTACAAATTAAAAGTTTAGAATTTTTTTCTTCATCAGTTAATTTTTTACAGATTTTTAAAGTTTAAAAAAAGTGTGAATTTTGGCCTGGTATGACTTTACATTTTTTCATCTTGGGCTAGAAATAAGATAGAGAAACAAAATAAACACCATTCTACTCAGAACTGTCCAGGCTTTCACCAGATATGTCACGAGAGTATATTTGTTAATTTTAATTTTTTTACCCATGCGAACGCAAACGCAACATTTTGAAACGCATTTCCGAAAAAACGTTTTAATAAAAATTTTCCAAAACTGCCCATGTGTCTTTTATGCTCTTAGCCACATCTGTACCAAATTTCAAGTTGGGATTGTGATGGGATCATATTTTAAAATATTTAACTATTATAGTGTCAATTCAAAAATCTTGAATTCAGATCTGTTCAACCTGTGGTCTAAAAGCGTGGGGTCTATATTTTTCAAATCCATTATTTTGAGACATTACTGTATTATTTTGATATGTTACAGCTTAGAAGCAGGAGAGGACATATAGGAAAAAGCTTTGTTAGGGCTCAACCTGAGAAAGCACAGGGATAGACAGTGAATGCTGAGCAGATGATAGGCTCTGTCAATCATGTTAAGTGTCTACCCACTGCATTCAGGAAGTAAGACAGCTCGTTCAGACCTTTCATGTCCTGACATGTCTGGACATCTTCACTCCTGAACAAACAATAGTCTGTACAAAGCCATCAAGGCTGTGTACTAAAATATGGGTGAGTAAATGTATTAATAGTTTAATGCTTTTATTATTAAGGGCCAATACACACAGTGCTATTCTTAGGGATCATCATTCAGAAAAACAGCCCCATTGATTTCTATGGGGTTCACCACATGCAGTGTTTTTGGAAACACTCAAGAGTGAGTAAATCACTGCTTGAACTACTTTTTAATCGCTGCAATAAACGCAGCATTTATCATTTATATAAAAAAGCTGCCATTTTTTTCACTAGCGATTAAAAAAACTAACGCATATGTGGTAAAAACTTGGTAGAAAAACAAGCTGCCAAAACTGCAGCGTGTATCTGCAGACAGAAAAAACTGTGAGCGCTAGCCCTAAAACTCACTTTATAGTAATACAGTTCTATGTCAAGTGTACTGTAAATCTTTATTTTTATTACCTATCGTCCTTACTTAATATTAACTGTATTTTTCCCACACAGCAATGGCTGCTACTTCTCAAGAAACAGCATTTTATCATAGACACTGTTGCAATCCTTTTGAAAAAATATGAATATGATTGGCGCTGGTGGCTGGCTACTGTACTCTCCAAAGATTGTGAAAATGAAGAAGTAGAATTGACTTTATTGCATCCTTCTGGTCCAGCGCCATCCTTTGTGTATCCAAGAAAGCCAGACATTTTAAAAGTGCACAAAAATCAGATATTAACTCAGGCAGAGCCTAACACCGTGACAGGCCGGACATACTCTTTGACACACAAGGAAATGGCAATTGCTAGTAAGAGTTTATGGACAAGATTACATTTCACCCACTAGAAGGGACAAATTGATAAAATGCCACTTTAAAAACATACTATTAATTGTTTGATTAGTTCATAATTTATAGAACGATGATTTAACTACTGTACTATTCTTATTAAACACTTCATAAATCACATGTTTAGTGATAGAATAGAAAACAAATTTATATGTATAAATAGGGGTTAACATTTTTGGTTCTTTTAATCTTGTTTAATCAAACTTGAGGATATGATCACCTTTCTTCTTTTGGTTTGTTCAATACATTCAAGTTGGAAATGCTGAGCGTTGTGTTCTGATGATTAAGATGTATTTATCCTGGCACTTATGGGATTTGTTTTTTGTGTTTCTTTTTTGTTGCATATAAATGTTTTATTCAATAAGTTGTGATAACTCATACAACCATAAAATAAAAAATATATAAATTTGACAGGTCCCAAGTTGAATCTCTGCACAAAAATAACCAAGAACACAATCAGTCATTTTTTCACAATTGCCCGTCAATAGTTTGAATTTGATATAAAGAAACATAGTCTTGTAACATATCAAATGAAAGCTGTTACCGTTCTGAGTAAAATGATGCCTCTCCCACTTCATTATCTTATTTCTAGCCTGAGATAAAAAAAAATGTAAAGTCATACCAGGCCAAAATTCACCCTTTTTTTAAACTTTAAAAATCTGTAAAAAATTAACTGATGAAGAAAAAAATTCTAAACTTTTAATTTGTAATTAACTAAAGTTGTACTTCATAAAGAAAAAGAATTAAAAAAATCTAAAGACGTCAGGTAAAAAAAAATATTCATATTTAGATCACTTGATATAGACTGACCCATTGACGCTATTAATATTAAAATATTTTAAAATATGATCCCATCGCGATCCCAACTTGAAATTTGGTACAGATGTGGCTAAGAGCATAGCAGGCACATGGGCAGTTTTTGAAATATTTAAAGCGCGCCGATTTTTCGGAAATGCGTTTTAAATTTTTGCGCTTGCGATCACATGGGTATAATATTAACAAAGATCCTCTTGTGACATATCTGGTGAAAGCCTGCACAGTTCTGAGTAGATTGGTGTTTATTTTGTTTCTCTATCTTATTTCTAGCCCGAGATATGATAGAAAATGTAAAGCCATACCAGGCCAAAATTCGCACTTTTTTAAAACTTTAAAAACCTGTAAAAAATTAACTGATGAAGAAAAAAATTCAAAACTTTTTTTTGTAATTAACTAAAGTTGTTCTTCATATAGAAAAATTTTTTTGAAAAATCTGAGGACGTCAGGGAAAAAAAATATTCATTTTTGGATCACTTGACATGGAATGACCCATACCACATTTATTATTGCATTACGTCTCTGTAGGGCGAAGCTTCCTGCTAGCATAGACAATCACTTGTTCTTTGCCTTCTTGCTTCTGGGAGAGTACAGCTCCTAATCCCACGTTACTGGCATCGGTCGTAGGTTGTAGTCGGGGTAAGCCAGGATCTCTTCTCCTGTTAAGGGCCTTTCATCTGTTGGAATGACTCTTCTTGTTCCGTGCCCCACTCCAAGGGAGGATCTCTGGACTTGCCTTTCTGGGGTTGGCCTGCTAGGAGGTTTTGCAGGGGAGCAGCCTACTTCGTGTACTCCTTAATGAATCTCCTGTAGTGTCCCAACAATCCCAGGAACGTACGTACTTCCTTGAGGGTCTTTGGTTTTGCCCATTCCTTGATGACAGTGATCTTGTCTAGATCTGGGGCCACTCCTTCAGAACTATGTGTCCCAGGTACTGGACCTTCTTCAGCTTGAACAGGTGGCATTTCGATGGTTTTAGTTTCATCCCATTTGGATAAGGCTTCAAATACCTCTGCTAGATGGGTTAGGTGTTCTTCATAGGATTTTGAATACACGATAACGTCATCCAGGTAAAGCGGTACCTTTTCAAAGTTCTTATGTCCCAGGCAACACTCCATCAGCCTCTGGGACATTCCGGGTGCATTACATAGTCCGAAGGGCATGCTGTTGAATTTCCATAGGCCCATGGGCGTGGTAAATGCCATCTTCTCATGGTCTTCCTCTGCAATGGAGACTTGCCAGTACCCGCTAGTGAGATCTAGGGTTGAAAAGTAATCGGTAGACTTCAATGCAGCTAGTGATTCCTCAATGCGAGGTAACGGGTAAGCATCTTTATGTATTATGCGATTTATTTGCCTGTAATCTACACACATTCTCATGCTGCCATCCTTCTTTTTGACAAGGACTAGTGGAGCTGCCCAGGGACTACAACTATCTCTTATGACCCCTGCATCCTTCATGTCTTGTAAAGGTACCTTGACACGCCGCCACTGTGCCTAGCAACCGGTATCAACCATACGTGCTTGCGTAGGTTTTTGACGGTTGTCAACTGAAGGTATTGTGTTGCCCCGGAAGTTCCGACAGATCCTGCGGATAACTGCCTGTTGAATCCCGTCGCCCCTTCACACGCCGCAATTAGTAGGGGAATGTTGGCGTACATGTTCTGCGGCGCCAAAACATAGGCGTGACGGAGTTGTGTATTCCGTGATGCTAACACGGTCATTGGACAACGCAATAGCGTCATGATTGGGCAGCCTGCACAGGAAGGCTGGCTAATACATGACGCCATTGCAATTGTGTAGTGTGACTGGTCAGCTCTTTAAATATGGCGCTCTGTGAAGGGACAGCCAATGGTTACACAGTAGCCCCCACCAATGATCGCTGATGGGGCGTGGTATCCATGAGGCTGTGTCATGCCCCTGGGAATTCACTAGGCCACGGTGATTCAATCCCTGTGCCCCGTTTAGACGCCACTACCATGGCAATTGTGCCTTTGTGTTGCCTTGGGTTTTTGAACACGGCTCAGAAACAGGTATCCGAGTCAACTTCAGGAAACCCGATCACTTTCCCATTTCACCATTTCATAGCAATTTCAAGGCAACAGGCACAAAAATCCCCATTGCCAGGCAGTTGCTTCCACGCAGTGGTGGCGTGTAAAGGTACCTTAACATCTCTTTGGCTTTCTGATAGTGTGCGGGTGGAATAGGCCTGTATCGCTCTTTGATTGGTGGATGCGTACCTGTGGGGATGTGATGTTGTACCCCTTTGATCCTACCAAAATCAAGTGGATGTTTACTGAATACCTGTTCAAATTCTTGAACTACCCGGTAAACACCTTGCTTTTTATGCATTGAAGTAGAATCAGTTCCTACATGGAGCTGTTTACACCAGTGCTCTAGCTGCCCCTTAGCATTGTTACCCGTACGGTACCAATCTCACCACCTGTAAGTTTTACCTGTTGCTGATGCAGGAGGCCTCTTATCTCTCTCTGAAGAACCTTCTTCTGCCCAGGTTTGGCAGTGTCTGCAATCTGTTGATGCAAAAACAACACTTCCTCCATGCAATTGCTAACAACATTTGTACCCAGAATAATGTATGGGTCTCAGTTATTGGGGTTTGCTTCCACCACAATAACCCCTTGGTCTTGTAACTCCACCCTCCCCACTTTTATGGTTACTTCTCTAACCCCCACTATAGTAAGTGGTTCATCATTAGAAGCATAAATGTTAAGGTTCATATCGGGTGGTTTAACACTAGAAGTCCCAGTGTAATGGATGCCCCCACACCTTTCGGGCGAGGCTGTCATCTTAATTGTCTGCTGCCAAATTGGATGCTTTGTCTGAGTGCGTGCACGTCACTGTATAAAGAATCCACGCTGACACTGTTTGTCTCAATGTAGAGCTTAATGACAAAGACCTTTTATTAAAGGAGGAGTTAGCTGTTTTATACTCATCATTAAAGGGGCATTTCTTAAGGGTGGTTCTAGGTAATTGCATCATTTTATGCTGAATATACATTTTATTCTGTGTGTTAGTTAGCTTACACTAGCCTTGAAGTCGTACAGGACGTTCAGAACAATCTGATAAGAGCTTCTATACGGCTACCTCTAAATCAAAACATTTATATAGAATCTGAGACACCGAAAACCCAAGGGTGGGAGGGAAGAAGGAGAGAGAGCTTAGCTAGGTGAAAGAACAAGGCCAACAACCAGGCCTCGAGCCTGGAAGATTTGATTTCTGAATGACTACTAATATAAATTCGCACTCCGCACAGCCCGCTGTGTGGCTGGTAACCAGTAAACACAGCGGGTTGCTAGGGACCACATTCCCCGCTCTCCCGCATACGGGGAACATGCGGAGGCTGAGAAACTTTCTACGTACCCTGCTGGATTCGCAGGGAACAGAAATTCTCTCGAATGTGAACCTAGCCTTATTGAGAAACAAAACAAAATGTTAATTTGAAATTATTTATCTTGCACATGAGGAGACTCCTCCTCTACCAAAAAAGAGAGCTTGGTTGGCGAGTGAGCTGACAGACACCGCAAAAGATGGCACAGTGTAGCGTGAAGTACAAGTGGGGAAACGTCTCCATTTCACCCCAATAGAACCGTACCCTACAGATGGAGAGCCAAGTGCTAAGGCCAGACAAAGTGTCTGGAGTCGCCTTCAGAGCTTCCTCTGTTTTATCACTCTTGACATGCTTTGTAGCATTCAAGAATGGACTACTTAACATGCACGTCACATGGAGCAGGTGGATTGGTTCATGGGTCTCCCGGAACTAATGGCATTTATTTCATTATTATTGTCATTATCTTGCGGGGGGTGACCAAGGTTCCATCACTATGTGACAGCTGGTCAGCAAACCTGGCAAACCCAAGGATCATTGCAACTATGACCCGAAACCCGCTTCCAAGACATCATGCAACACCTACGCTCTGATAACATGTTCATGTTCGAGTGGAGACCGATAAGTTTGCTGCAATCTCCGTTGTGTGGAGATCGCTTGTCACCAACTGCATCGCATCCTACAACCCTGGTCGACACATCACTATTGATGAACAGCTTTTCCCGTCAAAGACTCGCTGCTGTTTTTTTCAATACATTGCAACAAAACCAGACAAGTTTGGCATCAAGCTTTGGGTGGCTTGTGACTTGATATCAAAGTGCTCTCATATCTTAGCAAGGACCCCAGTCGTCCCAGCGGGGAGAGACTGTCCGAAACTGTAGTGATGAGGCTGATGGAACCATTCATGGACAAGGGCAGAACTGTAACCACGAACAATTTCTTTACATCATTGTCACTTGCACAACGACTGCTTAGCCGGAAAACCACTATCAGCACAGTTAACAAGAGTCGCCGGGAAATTCCTCAATCCGCTACACAGATGGACCGCACTGAATTCACCACTCAGGTGTTTTCAACCACTGGTGCCACACTGACAGTATATGCACCCAAACGAAAGAAGGCCGTCTACATTGTCAGCAGCATGCACAGCATGGTTGAGACTGAGTGTACCAACAAAAGGAAGCCAAACACGGTCACACAATACAACCACACAAAGTGTGGTGTGGATGTAATGGACCAAATGGTGCGGAAGTACAGCGTGCATGCAGGAACACAGAGATGGCCAGTCACCGTGTTCTACAACATGATTGACATGGCAGCACTGAATGCTCATGTTCTTTATCAGGCATGCACTGGGGTGCAGGAGAGACTTCCTGGTTGAGCTTTCAAAAGAGTTATGTGGCTCTCATGTGACTGAAAAGAAGGAATGCAAGGAGAAACTCTATCGGCAACAACCTTCCACACCCAGCCCTGGCAAAAGGGCGAAGTGTCAGGTCAACCATCGATGCACAAACAATTGTGCAACTGAGAGATGTGTTGACTGCTACAAATACACGTGTGGCAAATGTACCAGGGAGATACCCAGGCAGTGCCAGGTATGTTCCGACAGTGCAGACAGACTGCTGAGTGAGTGCTGAAATGCTAGTCATACAAGAAGGACATGCCACTGTCACACACACACACGCAGCCTCCCACTGCAGCCTATTGTAAATATGTGTGGAATTGTTTTATTCCTTGTATTTTTTTTTATTATTTTTATAACAAAAATAAAAAGCATGAAAACAAATAACAGTTGTTCTTTTGTATATTTTTCACACTGAAATTTCAGTCCTCTTGTGCGATTTTCGCACGATTTTTTTCGCTAGTGTGCTTGAGGCTTTAGACACAAATGCTTCTGGTCATTACTCACAGCTGTACCTTGCTCTAAAATTTCTAATTCTCTATTTAAAATATATAAAAAATGATTCATTGTTTCAGTGCTTTTTTGATCAAATAAACGAAACTAAATACAATATGTATAGTCTTTATATTATCAAATACAATAAACAGAATAGAACTAACTAGAAACTAAATGACTAAACTCAATGGAAAACAACCACCTCCTGTGGTGCGACAGTAATGACCTTAATTACTGAACAAAAGACGGTGATTAGAGGATGTTAGCTAAAATCCTTCACGTCATTCGACCCGTCTCTGGGTTCCAAAGGTAGAAATGTTAAATGACCCCTCTCTGGGACTTCTAGTGTTAAGTTCATTACACAACCAAAATTGCTTGTAAAGGATATCATGGATTGTGGTCACCTGTGACCCAGTGTCCAATAAGGCAGGTGTCGAGATGCCATCTAGTATGATAAACAGGAACGATCGTTGTCCGATGTAGGTATCATACCAGTTGGCTGGGTCCTGTTGAGTTACTCCTGGGGTTCGGCCCCGGCCCCCAGGGTCTGCTTGTTTCTTGCGATGTGGCCAGTCTTGCTACAGCGTCGACAGATGGGTTCTCCTGTGGAGCTGTAACGGTCGGTGGTCCTTCCTCTGAACGACATGGTATTCTTCCCTCTCATCCGTGGGACGTCCTCGGGCTGTTGGACAGTTGGATTAGAGGCTGGGGTTTAGGCAGTGGTTTTGGCTTTGGCCCCTGCTGCAGCTGTAGGGCTTCCATGACAGTGGCTAGGTTCCTACCCAGCTGGTGCACCTCGGCATACAAAGGGTACCTTTACACGCCGCTACGGCAGGATGGATGCATCCCGCTACTTCACGTGCACGAGCACGCTCAAACGGTTACAAACGCTCAACGCATCACCTTTACACGCCGCCATAAGGTGCGCTACGCTACGTGACATCTATAGCTAGATACATCGCCGGTTGTCTCAAGTAGCCATCTGTAGCTCATTTACACACCGCTATAACCAGCTACTATGGGCGTACCTGGTGCAGCAGGGCCAGCACATAGGCGTGCCACAATTGTGGATTATGAGCCGTCCGTACGCTGATAGGACAAAGCAATAACATCCTGATTGGGCAGGCAACGCAGGAGGCTGAGTAATACAGCACGCTCGAGCGATTGTGTAGTGTGACTCGTCAGCTCCTTAAATATGCCTCCCTATGCAGCGACTACCAATCGTCATGCAGCAGCTTCCACCAATGATCGCAGATGGGGCGCGGTAACACGGAGCCAGGGTCACGCCTTAGCTACATTGCAGCTACATCGCAGGGTGTCCAGAGTTCCCTTCCGTAACTTCTTTACACGCCGATGCATCTTGCTACCATCGGCTTTATAGCTCTCTGTTTTCGAGCAGAGGTCGTAAACAGATGTATCTGTTTCCGGCTGTATCGTCACGTCTTCAGATGCCGCTACGACGGGCTATATTGGCGCTACAAGCTACATTTGTAGCCTGTAGCGGGATGCATCCATCCTGCCGTAGCGGCGTGTAAAGGTACCCAAAGAGTCAATTCTGTCAGAGGTAGTAGACTGAACACGGCTTTCAGCTGCAGGCACACGTACTGGTGTTGTTGTAGCCAAAGCCTTGCCACTGCACTACCGCTGGATGGCAGCTTCAGGAGTCTCCACTGGCTGTAAGCCTTTCATGGCCATGTCTTTCAAAGTGTTAAAGTTGGCATTCGGGTGATTTAGGGACCACCAGTGCCGGGTTTTGTTGTCCTCTGGTGATCGGAGCCCCCGGGTAAACTGCTCAATTAATAGTCTATTCTCGTCATGGACACTAGCAGGGTTGACTTGCTTTAAGGTTCGCAGCGCCTCCTGTAAGCGCCATGCATAAACTGGATGTCATCCTCCGGCTTTTGATAACAGTGGTAGAAGCGCATTCTTATGTCAGCCTCATTACAGTCCTCAAAAGCAACTTTTAATTTTTCAAAGATTACAGCTACTGATCCCCGTTCAGCAGTGGACCAGGATTCAGCCTCTCTTCTGCACCAGTTAACTGTCTCAGCACAATACAGTAGTTGCGCGCTGCTGACCGGTCATGGTGTTCATGTCTAGCATGCTGCAGATTTTTCTTTTCAAAGAGGACAAAGTATCAGGGCGGCCATCATACTGGGGCAACCACTTTGCACCCGGGACATATGGTAGCGAGATCGGCTTTATCGGGGCCACTGCGCCCGGTGGCTCGGCAGCTCTACTAGTCACAACCATGGTCATTTGGAGGTGATTCACGGGGTCTGCGAAGGTGCCTTCATCGTCGCTGGACGCAGCGGACATTTTCAGGGCCCCCCTAGTGAATCATGACCAGTATTTAAACAGTTCTGGAGTTTTCGGATTAGGCCGCTGCGCTTCGGAAGTGTTTTGCAGAGCTAGGGGCGGGTTTTGGTTTTGCGCTCTGCAAGCCATCATGCCCCCTTTCTTCCTGCTCCGCGGCGCAGGAATAGCGGCCTAACTTAACAGTCACATAACACAGGTTCAAGCACGGCACATAGTACCCGGTAGCAGCGGGCACATAGTATCCGGTAGCACCGGGCACGGGATCCTGTTCGTGACACCAGAAAGTTATGACACACCCCAGGGTATGGGGACTCGGGTGTCTGGGCCCTCGGCTGCGGTAGGGATGTCACTGGTGGCCAGCCCAGACCCGTGGCACTGGTGGTCGACTTAAAAAAGGGGAAGTTGAATGGGAGAAATAAAAGTTTATAAAGTTTGTCGTGACGCCACCCGCAGCTTCTGGTGATTGAGCACCAACGCCGTCTCAGACCTCCGGAGGTTGGTGGTACGGTGGCCAAGGTGGTACAGCTCCCTGCAGGTAGAGCTAGCCCTCCGGGGCAGTGATGCACCGTTGGTGATGGAGGTGTTGGTGAAGGATGGAGCAGGGATTCGGCTGAGGTATTGGACAATGGGACAGTCTCTGAGGATGTCTGGGGTGCGGGGAAGGAACTGACACACACACCGCGGGTCGTTCTTTAACCTTTTACCGAAGTTGTTTCAGGTAAACTGTCCAGAGCACTGCCGGGTGTTCAGGGTGCCCTTCTGGGTCTCCACAGCGAGTGGGTATAAGGCCTGCTTATTGTTTTCCCCTTGTGTATGAAGCACCCACCTGTGTAGAACTTGGCCTCCTCTGCTCTCCTTCTCCACCTGTGCTGTCGTCGGGATACCCTCTCTTGACTACCGCTGTATCTCTCTCTGCGGTGCCTGGCTCCCTGGTGTGTGACTGCGCAGATGCCCACGGAGACTAGAGTTTCCATGATGTACCGGTTTTTTCTACTGGGCCTGGTGCTCTCCAGTAGACGCGGACTCTGGTGTTTGGTGTGTTGCTCGGGGGTGAACCTATCGCTGGCTCCTTGGTCCGCTCTGTCCTTTCTCTTCTCCTTGCCTTCCGCCCCCACTTTTGGGCTTTGCAAGACTGCTGGAGAGGCTGTTCGGAGTAACTGGCTCTTCAGTAGGCTCAGACTCCAGTGTCCAGTGTGCTGTTTGGGTGAACCTAACGCTGGCTCCTCGGTTCTCACTTTGTTGTTTCCTCTCTCCTCGCCTTCCGACCCCACTCTTGGGCCTTGCAGGACTACTCGAAGGCTGTTCAGGGTCACTGGCTCAGGCCTACCGCAGCACCAACCACCAGTACATCTTCACAGCTCTTGTAGCGTCTGCACACTCTAACTAACTCCGCCTAAGTACCAGTATTTATATGGGATCTCGCCTAAAAGCAGCAAGTTGAGCTCCCCCTACTGTGTCGGGGTGGAAGGTGTTGTTTGTGTCTGTGTACCCGCTGTGGAAACCCATTCATGCTTTTGGTGAGTCTGTGGTTACCTGTATTAGCAGGGCGCCACACAAAGTGGTGTATGTGACAAAATGGACCCCTTTAATGTATAACCTATGAGGATTTCTTATTTATCCAGACCATATTGTATTTTGGTTTGCAAACTTGTAATATGCCACTTATGGGTTACGTCCTTAAAATCTAGCCAGACAGTATTTTGTATTTTGTTTACCCAGTGTTCCTAGAGCCTTGTAGATGTTTGGTGATGTGGATTTATGTAACGCAATTATCTCTCTTCTGTAAGGTCAGAGGGACTTAATCCTGTTAGAATGCCATTGTATTACCATGTGGATTGTTGACTCTATGTAAATGGCCTCAGCCACCATTGTTTGTGGTCAGGGTGTTACACTGTCTAAATGTCTACACTAAACCCTCCTTGACCCCTCTTTGTCAATCATCATTTAAATGGACATTATCCAGGCAGCTTGAAAGCGAGCCAATGAGAGAACAGTCTTATTCCACCAATCATGAATTCCCCAATATCCTGCAATGAGGGCTGAAGGCATATAAGGAGACCTGTTCATTAACCAAGGTGATTTTGATTCTGTCTAGTGCCCTCAGTCTAGGGATTCTGGACCCGGCTAGAGGTGCACTGGATTGGATACAGACAGGTAATCTAGGATCTTCGGATCCGATTGGCCGGCCATAACCCCAGGCCTAGGCATTTCGGTGCCGACCGAGGGGATCAGAACCTGGATTATAAAACCACAAGAACTTCAGCATCAAATTATCGGATTTGGCTGTGATGACAAAGACTGCATAAGGGAGCAACCCAGATTGGGACGATCCAGTCACCTGGCTCCAGACTTTGCTGTGCTATATTCTAATCCCTGGTAAGCCAGCAGAAGGGTGAGACTCTGTTGCCTGTTCCAGTTTGTGTTTTGCTGGATATATAATGTTGACTGTTTGGGGATCCAATAAAGCCTTAATATTGTGATTCCCTCACCCTGTGTTGTCTGAGTAGTGTTCCGCCCGCGGTTAAGGAGCTTGGGCGTTCAGTTTGGGGATGAGCCCTGGTCCACGTTTCCTTGCTAAAGGCCAGCGGACGAGAGCACCCACTGACCCCCAGGTCTCCATAGTGTACATACACCATCCTTTGGATTCCAGATAGGGAACACAGGCAGGTGAAGATGATTTTCAGTATGTGGCCATTTTTGTGAGTGGCTGTGAAGGATCATTAAGTAGGGCCAAAGGAGGAAGTGAGTGTTAGGAGCTTAAAGGCAGCTGAGTGGGAAGTGTCAATGGGGATACTGAAGCCACCAATTATGATAGTTTGAATGTCAGCAGAAAAGAATGGAGTAGCCAGGTGGTGAAGTGGTCAAACGTGGTGGCTTGCCCTATAAGACACAATGTTACTTATTGGGGAGTTAGGCCAAATATACACATATGTGGCAACTTTACTAATACCTTACAAACACTTGTGAAAATTAGAAGACATTAAAAAGACCAATACACTGCACAGGTGAACCCTCAATGTCATGGTACACTGCAAAATGACATTTGTCAAACATCAAAAATACCACAAATGAGTACAATAGCTGACCAGTGTATATTTATACACATGTAACAAGGGAAATGTCCCTACATTCAGATACCCGATGCAATGCATCCATAACTAAACCCTTTTAAGCAGCAAGCGTCCAATCAATGGGTCCAATCATTACCTGTGAAGGACCCACACCCCAAACACATGTTTCATGTTAGCTTTGTCACAGGGGGAATTTTTTTTGGAATTATATTGTATTTGAGAACCACTTATTGGTATATTAGTCTTATAGGAATTAGTTACTCATATTGGGTTGTCCACCATTTTGACACCCCTCTCAATCCCCAATCCCTATGTTTCCACAATGAAAAACAATAACACCAACGCTCATTTCTGGTGCTGGTTCTGTTCCAGCAGTGTTGATACTTGTTCCCCTGCGGATCGCATGATATTATGTCACATAAAATCTTTTGCAAATCAGCTCTCACTTTCTTTGGACAAATTAGACATCGGGAAGACATCAGGGCAGCCTCAGCTCTCACTTCCTCCTATAGCCATTTTTTTGCAAAGTGTGATGCTGTTGCTGATGTCATGTGATCCCGGGAAAGCCAGTGCAGACACAGTAAGAATTTCGCCGGCTCTTGATTTGTGTTTAAGTGTTGCTATTTTACTGCATGCTCAGTACAATAAAATCAGATCCGGGAAACGATCCTGTTTTTTCCCAAATCCGAGCTCCATAGACCCCCATGTTATTTGAATTGGACAGTGTCAGATCCAATGCTTTCCGATTCTGTCCGATTGTATCAGCTGTGCCCAACATTGGAGCAGTCTCCGATGTTGGGGACATGAAAAAAGGGGACACAATCGGATCCCTACACACATGTATGACTATTAAGCACCAATGTGCCCATAGGGATACATGGGGGCCAAATCAGATCCATGGCTATCCGTTTTACAACGGAGAGCCACGGATCCACAAAAATCTTGATGCGAAGGGGGCCTTACAACACGTCGAGGCTGAGGATTAACTGATGGTGGAAGAGGTAGAGGAGACCATGCAAAAAGAGAGACAAGAGAAGAAGGCAGCAATAAATTACAAAGCCCTTGCCAGAGAGGTCAATGCTTACTTGTATGCATGCAGCGTTTTCCTGTGCACTGAGGAAAAGCAGCTGCCCAGCAGCTCTGTGTGCAGCCACTACTAAGGTAAATAAAGTGTTGCTATGTGACAGCGTTCTGCTGAAGTGCATAGCGTTGAAGAAAAATAACCTCATGACCCATTATCAACATGGTTTTACGAGGGATCGTTCCTGTCAAACTAATCTAATAAGCTTCTATGAAGAAGTAAGTTCTGGACTGGACCAAGGAAATGCAGTGGACGTGGTGTATATGGATTTTTCAAAAGCTTTTGATACAGTGCCACACAAAAGGTTGATACATAAAATGAGGGCAATGGGATAGGGGAAAATATGTGTAAGTGGGTTAAGAACTGGCTTAGTGATAGGAAACAAAGGGTGGTTATTAATGGAACACACTCAGAATGGGTCACAGTTAACAGTGGGGTTCCACAGGGGTCAGTGTTGGGCCCGCTTCTATTTAATATATTTATTAATGACCTTGTAGGGGCATACAGTGTAGAATCTCAATATTTGCAGATGACACTAAACTCTGCAGGGTAATCAATACAGAGGAGGACAATTTTATATTACAGGAGGATTTATGTAAACTAGAAGATTGGGCTGATAAATGGCAAATGCGCTTTAATGGGGATAAATGTAAAGTCATGCACTTGGGCAGAGGAAACAAAAGGTATAATTATGTGCTTAATTGTAAAGCACTGAGCAAAACTGTCACTGAAAAAGACCTGGGTGTATGGGTAGATGACAAACTCACATTTAGTGGCCAGTGTCAGGCAGCTGCTGCAAAGGCAAATAAAATAATGGGATGCATTAAATGAGGCATAGATGCTCATGAGGAGAACATAATTTTACCTCTATACAAGTCACTAGTGCGACCACACTTAGGGTATGTGCACATCAGTCGTTTTGTGGGCTGTTTTTGGAAGTTTTCCGTCGGCGGTTTCCGCTGAGTTTTTTGTTAATTTATGTTAATCATAGCCACCGGTTGGATTAACATGCTAGTCAATGGAGTTTAGAAAATGCTGTCTACATTAGAAGGGTTTTTGTCTGGTCGTTTTCAGTTTATTCACCGGTTTTCCACCGGTTGTCAAAGATAGAGCAAGCGACTTCTTTTCAGCGTTTTTCCAGCGGGTCCAGCTGAACAAGTGCACCAAAGACCAGTCTGGAAATCGCTGAGCAAAACGCCGGGGAAATCGCCAAGAACACGCTGTACAAACGCTAGTAACCCGATCGCAAATCGTTAGCAAAACGCTAACAAAACCAGGGACACTGGCGAGTTCAGAAAACTCAGTTCTGCCATTCTCCACCGGTTCCGGTCGTTCTGCAAAGATGCAGAAACGACTGATGTGCACATACCCTTAGAATACTGTGTACAATTCTGGTCTCCGGTGTATAAGAAAGACATACCTGAACTAGAGCGGGTCCAGAGAAGAGCGACAAAAGTCATTAGAGGACTAAGGGGTCTGCAATACCAAGACAGGTTATTAAACTTGGGGTTATTTAGCTTGGAAAAACAAAGGCTTAGGGGTGATCTTATAATAATGTTTAAATATATGAGGGGACAGTACAGAGAACTTTCTAATGATCTCTTTACTCTCAGGTCTGAGACTGGGACAAGGGGGCATCCTCTACGTCTGGAGGAAAGAAGGTTTAATCATAATCACAGACGCGGATTCTTTACTGTAAGAGCAGTGAGATTATGGAACTCTCTGCCACATGCTGTTGTAATGAGTGAGTCACTACTAACATTTAAGAAGGGCCTGGATGCCTTTCTTGAAAACTATAATATTACCAGTTATACATACTAGATTCTTTGATAGGGCGTTGATTCAGGGAATTAGTCTGATTACCGTATCTGGAGTCAGGAAGGAATTTTTTTCCCCAATGTGGAGCTTAGTGTTGCCACATGGTTTTTTTTTGCCTTCCTCTGGATCAACATGTTAGGCTATGGGTTGAACTAGATGGACTTAAAGTCTTCCTTCAACCTTAAAAACTATGTTACTATGTTGCTATGTTACTATGTTAATGCTATGCGTGTCTGGCGCCAAGGGCTTGTAGTACTCGGAGCTCGGGCATACTGGTTCAGGGATGCCATGGGTGGTCGGTGCCCGAGTCTGTACCCTTAGGCAGACATTGAAAAATGGGAAAAATAATAAAATAAAGTCAATCATGACGCCACCTGTAGGTCCGGTGATGGCACTGGCACTGCTTGAACCTCCGGGGGATGAGCGGCAGCAAGGTGTCGTAGCTCCCTACAGGAAGAGCAGAGTCTCGGGGGCGTTGGAAGTAGCAATGGTGGAATTGGGCAGCGTGGCCTCTGATGCGAGATGTAAGGCAGGTAAACCACAGTTCATTAGAAAGGAACACAGGCACGTTGCTCAGTTTGAACGGGCACTTTACTCCAGTAATCTGCAGGTTTACAGGGTAATGCAGTTCTTCCAGCAAAGGTAGTGGACTGGGTGGTTCTGGCAGTGAGCAGTGTCCCTCTGAAGCTCCGCTGATGTTCCTTCTCTATCACTTTCTCTGTCCTTTTCTGTGGTGCCCTGCACAATCCCACTTCTTGAACCAGGCCCGTCGGGTGATATGGGAACGCTTTATCTCTTGAAAGGGGACCCAACCCTGTTTAGTGCTTCTGGTGGAGACCGTGCTTGGTTTACGGCAGTTGGATCGTGCTCCTTAGAAGACATTGACCACGCCGGTAATTTGCTGTTCAGGGATGGACCTCTGATCCACGTCGGAGCCGGTACCCCGCATTGCACTGGGCCAGAGTATTTAGTTAACCTCTATCTCTGCCCCTTTCTCTTCTGGCTCAGCAGGTTGAGGTGCCCTCCCCGTTACGTCTCCTCTTTTACACGCTCTTCTCAAGTCTTCTTCTGCTGTTCTGCTCACTGTGTTGTTCTCTCTCCAACCACTGTTCTTCTGCTTACTGTTCCTACCTTCCCCTCTCACTATATAACCTAGCTTCACCTCCCACCAGGACCGGTTAGCCTGGTAATGGGCGTCTGATTGGTCCTCTAGGTGTGTGTGTGTGGTGATGGAGCTTCTTCTACTCCTTACCAGAACAAAGCATACTGCACCTTCTATTAGGGATGCAGTACCCTTTTGTAGCGGGCTGACTAGCGAGGCGCTACATGCGCTTCAGCAGAAAATTTCTAAGTGTTTAGCGCAGCACCGGTAAATGGTGCTCAGAAGGCAGTGCGACCCTAGCCTATGTGTAAGACTTGTTCTCTCTTCTGGCGTTGCAAAGGATGGTCTAAAAAAAAGGTGATATGATTCTACAAAATTGCTGTTTCCAGACACACTGTTACTGTTAACGTTTGAGTGATGACGACTCCCCGGGTTGGAAAGGTAGAACTGCAATGTTCACTATGTGAACCACTGGTGTTTTGGGGAAAAGCAGTACTAACAATGTGTAAAAGGTTCTGTTGCTATTCCTGCATGCATGCGCCCCTTTCCAGGGCAGGAAGCATTTGGCCAAATTTACTCTTGTACCGGGGACATAACAGTGTGGCAACCGAGTAGTAGACATGAGCCACAGTGTTCGAATTCGATTCAATTTTTCGAATGTTCGTCGAACACCATTCAAAACTAATGAATGAGCTGTACGGGGCACTTTTACTTCTGCAATGTATATACATACATTGCAGAAGTGAAACTAAGTAAAAGAAAGGGTTAAAAATACAAAAAACTCTACGCTCACCTGTCTGGCGATCCATCGATGCCTCCAGCACCTCCTGCCTGTAGGACCTGCCGTGATGTCACAACCCAGCAGCCTCATCAGGTCACATGACCGCAGTTACCGTGGTAACCGGTCATGTGACCCTATGACGCTGCCGGGTTGTGACCTCACGGCAGGTCCTACAGGCATCAGGACGGAGGTGCTGGAGGCATCTGTGGATTGCTGGACAGGTGAGTATAGAGATTTTTTTTTTTTTTACTGAAAAATAAAAAAATCTCTATGCTCACCTGTCCGGCGTTCACTAGGACGCATGGCCATAGCAATGGTGTTCAGTGAAGTACAGTATATTACAATAGAAAAATTCACTTCATGGTCTTAAAACCAAAGGACTTTGCTCCAGAGAAGATTGCAAAAAAGACTTCAAATACAGATGGAGCAAAGCAGAATGGTTCCATTTATGCAATGTGCAGGGGCTGACTGGCCCAGAGGGCAAAGGGGCAAATGCCCCCAGGCCAGTGGTCAAGCAGTAGTTTTGGGGCCACCCAGCCATCTGTCATGTTGGTCTGAGAGGCCGCTCTGCCCCTGAAGCTCACTGCTGTGTGCTTGCCCCCCAGGCCAAAATTTGCCAGCCAGCCCCTGGCAATGTGATAACACATATAAATTATGTTTATTTACAGTCCAGAAGAAAATACAGATGTTTTTAATTGGAATAAAGATATTGCCGGCACCTATTTACAGCTGTTGCTTAAATGGGTTTTTAAGGATATGTTCACATGACTAAATTCCTATCTATAGACTTTTGACGGCAGAAATATAAAGCTGAAGGTCAGACTTTTACTGTGAATGGAAATGTAAACTCTCATAGAGGCACATTAGAGATTCCACAGTGCCCACTTGGGGTGGTTTTAATGCCACTTTCATTTTTAAGTTAAATATAAAAAAAATCTCTATGCTCACCTGTCCGGTGCTCCACCGATGCCTCCAGCACCTCCGTTCTGATGTCTGTAGGACCTGCCGTGATGTCAGAGCCCAGCAGCATCATCGGGTCACATGACTGATTACCGCGATTACTGCCGTCATGTGACCCGATGATGCTGCCGGGTTGTGACATCACGGTAGGTCCTACAGGCAGGAGGTGCTGGAGGCATCGGTGGATTGCCGGACAGGTGAGCATAGAGATTTTTTTATTTTTAACCCTTTCTGTTACTTAATTTCACTTCCTGCAATGTATATACATACATACATTGTGGAAGTGAAATTAAGTAACAGAAAGAGTTAAAAATTAAAAAATCTCTATGCTCACCTGTCTGGCAATCCACAGATGCCTCCAGCACCTCTGTCCTGATGCCTGTAGGACCTGCCGTGATGTCAGAGCCCGGCAGCGTCATCGGGTCACATGACCAGTTACCGCGGTAACTGCGGTCATGTGACCCGATGACGCTGCCAGGTTGTGACATCATGGCAGGTCCTACAGGCAGGAGGTGCTGGAGGCATCAATGGATTGCCGGACAGGTGAGCATAGAGATTTTTTTTATTTTTAACCCTTTCTGTTACTTAATTTCACTTCCTGCAATGTATATACATACATACATTGCGGAAGTGAAATTAAGTAACAGAAAGGGTTAAAAATTAAAAAATCTCTATGCTCACCTGTCTGGCAATCCACAGATGCCTCCAGCACCTCTGTCCTGATGCCTGTAGTACCTGCCGTGATGTCAGAGCCCGACAGCGTCATCGGGTCACATGACCGGTTACCGCGGTAACTGGGGTCATGTGACCCGATGACGCTGCCAGGTTGTGACATCACGGCAGGTCCTACAGGCAGGAGGTGCTGGAGGCATCGTTGGAACGCCAGACAGGTGAGCATAGAGATTTTTTTATTTTTAACCCTTTCTGTTACTTAATTTCACTTCCGCAATGTATGTATATACATTGTGGAAGTGAAAGTGCCCCGCACATCTCATTCATTAGGCGGAAAATGCAGCAGATGCATTTTTTTGTCTGGATCTGCCGCATTTTCGAACCGTTATCGAACATAACCTTCGAACAGCCGAATTTGCAGCTAATTGTTCGCATTCGTTGAATGACTCAAACACCGCCCAAAACAGCTCGAATTTGAGATTGGCAAACATTTCGAATCGAACACCCCTCATCTCTACCCAGTAGTTGGCATTACTTTGAATTCTAACAATCTGAGGATCATGTTGCAGTTAATGCAGCAAGAAGGCACTCATATGTCTTGCGTAGCCAGGAGGTCCAAGTCCTTGTTGTGTTGGTGCCCGCGGGGTAACATTTACGCTTGCTACCTCTGCCCTCTCCCCCCAACCTCGCACAACTGAAATGTGATCAAGATCTCCCTCATCTGCAGAGTCTTCCATGCCCATCGCCTGTTCGTCCTCCATTTCTTCCTCTGCTCCTGCACCTTCATCAACAGTTTTCACTGCTCTTGTTGTTCTCTCTCCCCCACCCTTCCATGCCAGCTGCCTTAGTGCTGCCGACTGTCATAACATTTGAGATCTTGTTATCCCTTCCGTATATGCTTCCTCCTCTACTTCCTCCCCTTCCTTAAAATGTGCTCCCGCATGTAGATGACCGGAATAGTCATGCTGATAATGGCATCATCAGCACTAAACATCTTACTAGCCATTTAAAAACTCTAAAAAAGGGTGCAGAGGTTCTTGATCTGAGGTCACTCCAGCAGCATGATTTTCCCCACCCCTGGATCGCATTGGGCCAGGCTATACATCATAACATATTGCACCAGGGCTCGTCGCTGCTGTCACAGTCGCTGAAACATGTGCAGAGTGGAATTCCATCATGTCGGCACATCGCATTTCAGGCGATAAACTGACAGGCCGAACGACTTCTGTAGCGATGCAAGTCGTTGAGCTGCGGGATGCGAACGGCGGAAGTGAGCAAACACCGACCGTGCCCTCTGCAGAAGTGCATCTATGCCGGGATAGCGGCTAGAAATTGCTGGACGACCAGGTTCAAGACGTGAGCCATACAAGGCACGTGTGTCGCTTTGCCCCAGCAAAGGGCCGCACCCAGGTTTGCAGCATTGTCGCACACAGCCTTCCCTGGCTGCAGGTTCAGTGGAGACAACCATTGATTACACTTGATCTCCAGAGCTGACCACAACTCCTCAGCTGTGTGACTCACATTTCCCAAACTTTTTAATGTAAATGCCTGATGGTGTTGAGCCCTGCTGCCAGCATAGTAGGGAGGTGTGCTGAATTCCTTCTGTGTAGTTTGAATACGTGTCACATTACCACACAGGCTTTTGGCACAGTTGGAGGACCTAGAAGAGGTGGAGGAGGCAGAAGCAGTGGAGAAACTTCTACAGAGGTTTGACGCACCACCCGTGGGGATGGCAAGACTTGTACAGCAGACCCTTCTCCTGATGCCATCATAGTCACCCAGTGCCCAGTCAGCGACATGTAACGCCCCTGTCCATGCTTACTCGTCCAGTTTTCTGTTGTGAAATTGGTCCTGTTACACACAGAGTCGCTCAAAGAAGCGGTGATATTGCGTGTAACATGCCGGTGTAGCGCAGGCACAGCTTTCTTGGAGAAATACTGGTGACCGCGCATCTGGTACTGAGGGACTGCGACGGCCATAAGGTCTTGAATATCCTCTGCATCCACCAGCCGGAATGGCAGCATTTCCATAGCCAACAGCTTGCAGATGGTGAAATTCAACCTCTTAGCTTTGGCATGGGTAGGAGGAAATGGTCTTTTACTTGTCCACATCTGCAGGACCGAGGGCTGGCTGCTGTGTTGAGACAGGGTTGAGTAGGGTGTCCCAGAAAAACTGCTGGACTGTGAGGGAGGTGCAGGCGGACATATTATGTCGCCTTCTTTAAAAGGTAGTGCTCTCGATGTCTGACAGTGCTCAACACCAGCAGGTGTTTCCATTTCTAAAACAGCTGATGACTTGTCTATCACACTGGCTGTTGCGGGTAAAGAGGTGGAATTCCTGCATCTAAAAGCCTGTGTGACAGCTGTCCCCACAGTCACAGAGGATGAATAAGGCTAGGGTCACATTTATTACTGAAATTGCGTTCACCACATCCAGATCCGGATGTGGTGAACGCAATTGGCTTCAGACAAGCTGCAGTCCGGTTACCGGATTGCTGAAGCCGCAATCCGGTAACCGAACTGCTCTGGATGTGAAATCCGGAGCAATCCGGTTACCGGATAGTTTGCTCATCCCTGGTGCCACAGGGATGAGCAAACTGTAAAATCTATGAATAAAGCTTTATTAATGATAATAATTATGCCCTTCATGTCTCTAGGGGGTGCCAACCCCCCCAGAGACATTCTACCTACTTAGGTTGGCATGTAATAGGTTAATATGCTATGTACAGTAAGCCGACTCTTGTCGGCTCTGTACATTTTTATGAATGAAGCCGCAGCTCCCCTGTGAGCAGAGCTCATACTATACCTAATATATGTATAGTATGTGCACTGTCCAGGGTCCTGAAGGCTTATACAGTAGATCTATGGTGCTGCGCAGTCCATAGATCTACTGTAAATGCCTGCAGGACCTAGGACAGCGAACATACTATACGTACATTAGGTTATAGTATGAGCGCTGCTCACAGGGGAGCTGCGGCTTAATTCATAAAAATGTACAGAGCATATTAACCTATGTAGGTAGCATGTCTCTAGGGGGGGGGTGGGCACCCCCTAGAGACATGAAGGGCATAATTATTATCATTAATAAATCTTTACTCTACAGGTAAACACTTTGCTTATCCCGGCGGCAGCCGGGGTAAGCAAAATATATATGGTTCCCGCATTGCTCAGGATTACACATCCTAAGCAATCCGGTTACCGCATTGCTTGTCTTAGAACCGCTCCAAAAACTGCAGCCTGCATGATTTTTTTACGCAGGCTGCAGATCCGGATGCGGTAACCGGATTGCTTGTAAAGCAATCCGGTTTTTAGAATATGAGGAACATTTCTTGATGCGGTTTTGAACTTTTTAAAAGCTGAAAACCGGATCAGGTTTTAAGAAAAAAAAACGGAAGTGTGACCCTAGCCTAAGCCACAGATGCGCTTGATGGGGCAGACGGTGGTTGGGAAGGCCTGCTAGGCCGCATTGTAACACAGTGAGTTTCCGACTGTAACTTATATTTCATGTCCATGTGACGGTTCATGCATGAAGTACTCAAAGTATTAATTTTTTGGCCTCTACTCAAATTTTGTTTACAAATTTTGTAGATAACATGAGTTGGGTCATCTCTTGTGATCTCAAAAAAGGCCCAGGCTAGGCAAGGTTTAGCGCCAATGCGACCTGCAGAGCCACCATGGCTTCTGCACAGAGGCAGAGTTGTGGCTGAGGACGTAGTGCTGATGTACTTCCAGGATTCTGTCTCTGTCCAGGAAGCCACAACCTAACTGTCACTTTCATCCTCCCCCACCTCCTTTGCTGTGCTCATCACCTGAATGCCTGTGGGTTGATAGTAAGTGGGATCTCCAACCTCATCATCACCCTGTGTGTTCTCACACACGTCGTCCAAAGAGCCAACCTCTTCCCGCCCTGAGTGCAAAGTCAAGTTGTCGTTCCAATCAAGCATCTGACTATCATCATCATCTACCTCACTGTCTCCAACAAGAGGGGTTACAGTTTGCGAATCAGGGTCTACATTATGTTCGGACCCTTCTTAATCTGGGCCTGGATCCAACTCAATAAGATTTTGGGCATCGGTGCAGATCATTTCCTCATCTTGACTCACTGAAGCTTTGGAGCAGGATTCTGATACCCAAGCTATAGTATGAGTGAACAGCTCTGCAGACTTACTCATCTGTGTTAACCCATAGTTAGTAGGGCGGCTGGAGACTTGGGAGCTGTGAGGAAGCAAGTGCGATTGGAGTGACACCTCTGAGGACTGGAGTGTTTGTGATGTTGAAGTTGAGGTGGGTGAGAGTCCACTTGATGGAGCGCTTGATATCCATTGCAGCACCTGCTCTTTTTGGGCCTCATCTACAAGTTTTAGCAATGTTCTGCTAGAAAAAAGGGCTGATAGCAGATCGTCCAAGAAAAGAAGTAGACATTTTGTTTGGCTTGAAGACGGTATTTGGTCAGCAGATGTTTCTGTTACTTTAGCACCTACCCAATGGACACAAAGATTTTTACCTTTCCAACACGCCTATTCCCCTTTCCACCATTAGCAGACCTTTTACCTCTCATATTTGAGGGTAACTAATTTATAATTGTTGGCACAAAAAACTGTGGATGTAAAACTGGCAGAGCTGAGTGGGCAAACAGTGGTACTACCTAAATAGATTTTGGTAACTAGGTTTCGCCAGTTGCAATACAAAAGGGTTTTCTGCGCTGTGTGGCAGTAGATTTCAACACGACACTGGACCCCAGCTACCTACCCAAACAGTGGTTCTACCCTAAATAGATTTTGATCATTAGATTTGTGCAGATTCAATACAAAAGGATTTTCTGCGCTGTGTGGCGGTAGATTTCAACAGTATACTGGACCACAGCTACCTACCCAAACAGTGGTACTACCCAATGGCATAACTTCAGGTCCAGGGGCCCTGATACCATAGCTCCAATGGGGCCCCCAATTATTGGAAATCTTTAATAGTATCAGTCTTTTTCTATAGGCCAAAGGGACTAGGCTGCAGGGCCCGGGTGCGATCGCAACCCCTGCACGTATTGTAGTTAAGCCCCTGGTACTACCTTAAATAGATTTTGGTAGCTAGGTTTGGGCAGTTGCAATATGAAAGGGTTTTTCTGCACTGTGTGGCGGTAGATTTCAACAGAACACTGGACCACAGCTACCTAGCCAAACAGTGCTACTACCCTAAATAGATTTTGGGAACTGGGATTGGGCAGATGCAATTACAAAAGGGTTTTCTGCGCTGTGTGGCAGTAGATTTCAACAGAACACTGGACCACAGCTACCTAACCAAACAGTGCTACTACTGTGGTGCCCCTGTGGATCCAGTCGCCACAAAGGTACTGCACCTTTGCCAGAGGTGTGGTACCCCCAACCCAAGGTAAGGAGGGGACACTAACCGGTACCCACACACCTGCATCCAACAATAGCCACTCCAGGCCAGGAGGATGGGGGAATTGGGTAACACCCTCATCTCTGGCTGGAGATGGGGTTTTGACAGGGAGGTGGGTGTACCAGTAGGAACGAGGAGCATAGGAAGTATGAGATGACATAGAAAGGAAAACAACAGGAAATAGTTAGACAATCCAGAGCAGGGGTTCAGAGTGTAAGGTTGAGCAGCTCCAGTCAGGGAGCTGGGAAGGAGTGAGACCAGGAAAATGGTGCTGGAGGAGCTTGTCCCAGAGAGAGAGAGAAAGCAAGATGGAGGGAGCCAGGCAGGAGCTCCAGAAAAGGAGGGGGTCTCAGAGGCATGGGAAGTGAGAAATCCACTTGTGGGGCTTGCATCCATTGCCGGTCGCAGGTAAGTGGCGGGACCAGGGCTGCAGAAGGTCATCGGGCTCAGACTAATGGAGGAGACTTGAGGGCTCAGCAAGCCAGCCAGAGGATGCTGCATCTACAGGAGCAGCAACTGAATCCACTTCATTCGCTACAAAGGTGGCCTGTTAGAGCCAAAGGGAGTAAAAAGAGAGAAAGTGTACCCCTGGAAGGCTAAGCACAACTACAATATTTGAAAATGCAAGTGAGATTTTATTTACAGGATATGTGACGGCAATGAAAAAGCCAAACAAATATTAAAAGCAATTAAAACTAAACTGGTCCGGACCAGCCCTCTAGCTGTGTACAAAAGGCGCTCAACTTCTAAGGTCAAATTGTCATCATAAATCACAATTCAGTGTGTTACATGTTTTTAGAGTACACATACATATAAAATAGTTTGACAATCGACCCAAACAGACAATCGTGGATGCGGTATATCCAATTATAAATGTAGTGTAAACCTTGTCAGCAATTTACCAGGGGATCAAACTATAGTCATAGGTAATCAAACTCAAAGTATCATTACTCCAGTGGGTGATTTTACCAGAAATAGGAGCATAAACTCAGGGCAGTTGTTACATATAAATAGATAGAGCCAAAGGGGCTGCCCAATAGGTTCCAAGGCAACTGGTGCAGGACACTAGAGGTGAGGTGCAGGGCAGGAGGGAGAAAGCCAGCACAAGAGGAAGACGACCCGGAGAAGGTACACAGAACAGGGTGCCAGCTAAGTGTTTCCAATCTACCTGGTAGTAGCTGGACACCTGGTTTGTAGGACACAGCACCATGCTGGATGCTACCACCTAAGAACCGTGAGTAAAAGTGTGGAACTGCACCAGCTGTGTCCATGAATTATTCTGTTGTCCTCTGCCCTGCACTGCATCTTTATTACCATCTACACATTGACTTTCACACCTGCATCGGGGTACCACTCCACCTACGGGGAGCAACAACATCTGGCTGCACCGTCATCTGCCCCGGAGGTCTGAACTGCAGCGTCAGCCATCCCTGGCTGAGCACCGTAGGTGGCGCCATGACAATTATCCCCGTTCGCATAACCATAACTTCCCCAAACTTTTATTGACACCGCCATGGTCACGGAGACGGGTCTCGACCCCCATAACTCCCACAGCAGAACTGTAGCCCGGTTCCGAATACACCACGTGTCATTTCCTTGAATAGATTTTGGTAACTAGGTTTGGGCAAATGCAATACAAAAGGCATTTATGTGCTGTGTGGTGGTAGATTTCAACAGAACACTAGACCACAGCTACCTAGCCAAACAATGCTAGTACCCTAAATAGATTTTGGTAACTAGGTTTGGGCAGATGCAATGCAAAAGGGTTTTCTGCGCTGTGTGGTGGAAGATTTCAACAGAACACTGGACCACAGCTGCCTATCCAAACAGTGCTACTAGCCAAAAAGGATTTGCTTGGCTAGATGCAGAAAAAAAAGTCTTGTTACAGGAGGTGTAACTTTCTTCACAGCAGTGCTACACTCCTGCCTGGCACATACTGCTACTAGCCAAATAGGATTTGATTTGCTTTGCAAGATTTGACCAAATGCAGTAAAAAAAGGCTTGCAAAAGTAGGAGGTGTAGTTTTCTACACAGTAGTGCTACACCCCTGAAAAAAACGCTTGTAAACACAGGAGGTTTAGCTTTCTTCACAGCAGTACTACACTCCTGCCTGGCACATAGTGCTACTAGCCAAAAAGATTTGCTTGGCTAGATTTGGCCAGATGCAGTAAAAAATGCTTGCAAAGATAAAGGATCTATGTAGATTTCAACACAGCACTGGAACAGACCGGCCTGGCAAACAGTGCTTTTAAGCCCTAAAAAGGGCTTTTCTTGGAAGTAGCCCCTAAACCTACCTACTATCTCTCTATGTAACTTGGAATGGAATCGCTATCTAACTATCTTTCTCTGTAGCGCACACAGCAGCAGCGCCGGTGGCGTCTGACACTGAGCTCCAACACTGATAAAATGGCAAGGAGGGAAAATGGCTGGTTCTTATATGGCAAGGACATGGGACATACCCATCCAAAGAATCAAGCCCTTGTGTGCAAAAGGTGCATTTTGCTCTATGCCTGCTGATAGTGGAGGTGGTCCGGTCTGTCAACCTAAGTGCAGGAAAGAAAAAAAAAAATGGAGATCTGCATTATTTGACCACAGACCTCTCCCCAGACTCTCAATCCCGCCCATTATTCCTAGACATTGAATCTCGGTCAACGAACAGTTATCGAACATAAACTCGAATTTCTGAATTTTTTGCAAATCGTTCGCATTCGTCGAACAACTCGAACATAGCCTAAAACAGGTTAAATTTGAAATTGGCGAACATGTGCAATGAGGTGAACAATTCAGACTGCCGCATTGAGATGGACATGGAATTGGACTTTGTAAAGTCCACTAATGCCCCCTGGTGGACAAGTGCGGAAACAATCACAGAGGTTGGAAATCCCCTGCCCTCTCTTTTGTTTACCCAGGAAGAGAAAGGGCGGGAGAGCAGTGCAGACCCGGAGCTCAGCCAGGACAGACCTGCATGTGGTGTCTCCCGACATAGGGCTCTTTTGCAACCGGATTCTTGGGAAGAAATACCCCGTGAGAATCGTTGTTGCAACCCCCGGTCTGCAGGACATTGTCTTACCGAGGGTTCAACTCAAATTCAGGACATTGCCCCTGGAATTCAGGACATTGCCACCGGATTACATGTGCAGGGGCTGTGACCGACATAAGGGATCCGTGACCTCCCTTCTGCTGCTCGATGTGCCCCGGGACAGAGAGAGAGACTAACAAAAATCCGTTACCTGCGGAAGAAGACCAAAGAAGAGGACTGAGGAGTTTCCCCCTTCAGCGCTGCATCGGGACCCGTCATCGTGAGATCCCAGGCCTGCCACGTGGGAGTGACATCTTCTTCTGTGATAGACTGGTACGTGATTTGAGGGAAAGTTAGGCAAGGATATCTCTATTTTGTTTTTTTCTCTTGGTCTTCTTCTTGCTGCGCACCCGGATAAAGTGAAGATCCAGGGACTCCACCATATACATGTGTGCAGCTAGATCAGTTGACTGTGTTATAGATATGTTTTACAGTAAAGAGATGTTACGACCGGTTAAATCTGAGTATGGAGATTCTGTTGAAGCAAGACATACACACACACCCGCGGCCTTACCACCGGTCGCTACACATGTTTGATCGAACATCGCTCATTTCTATTACTGACTCAAAGTCCCAGAAATGTCCAAGATATGAGAAGAAGTCCAGGAAGGAATAGTATAGAATTCCATACTGGTTCATCATCATTTACACCACTCATCTGACCCAGGCTCAAACAATCACACTGGATCAAGATGTAGAGAGGCCCAGTCATCCCCAAAGAACCATAGACAGGTCCAGCAGTAAACGACAATAAAGGGAAGGCTGCAGATGGACCACAAGGAATCAGTTTATATAGGTTGAGCAGTTAACAGTAATGGAGAATGACACAGCTATACCCACAGCCATTACCAGATAATCTGGGAACGTATAATTAGAGATGAGGCACCACCCTGGTGTTCAAATTCGATTTGATTTGTCGAATTGGGTATGTGTTCATCGAATATTCGTCGAATGTTCATCGAACACCATGCATACACATATAAACACATATAAAACATATTCTAACTGAGGACCGGCGAGGGGAGCAGCTCCAGGGAGCGGGGAGCAAAAGAGCCAGGTGGGGAAGCCGGCGGTGAGAAAACTTCACTGCCAGCTTTCCTGCTCTGTTCTGCACTCCTCACTCCCTGATGCCCCCTCCCTGCTCCCTGGAGCTGCTCCCCCTGCCTGGTCCTAACTTAGGATCAGGCAGGGAGGCGGTGGGGGGAGTGATGAGGGGGCATCAGGGAGCAGGGAGTGCAGCACAGAGCAGGAAAGCCGCCGGTGAAGTCTTCTCACCACTGGCTTTCCCGACGCTTATTTCAAATGATCAGCTGATGTAGATCAGCTTCCATTTGACGTAGCCGCAGTGCTGTCAGGGTGCATGTGAGTTCATGCAAATGTTCTCTACCAGAGATGTAGCTGAGCTAAAGAAGAAAACTGGATTGGACTACGTCGGACGGAAGATAATTTTTTTTAATAAAGATGGAGTCTAAGTGTTGTTTTGTTATTTTTTCTAATAAAGAATTTTTTCTCTGTGTTTGTGTTTTTTTTTTTTTTTAAACATTACTAGAAATTCATGGCGGTCATGTTAAGAAATCAGAAGAAAGGAGGTCACTAAAATGTTTGCACGAAGGAGGGAAGGAGTGACAAATGTTAGATCCGACAGGAAGATGTTGAATCTGGAGTCTGGACAGGTTTTATTGTTTGAGTTTGTATTAATGTTGAATTTGCTAATCCTGAGGCCCACTAGTACCTGGTCAATTACAGACTTCTCAAAATTAAGACAGCAAGGTGTAGATAAAATTATACCAAGTCATGGTAAAAATAATTACATGGAATTTTAATGCCTTACAATCCCTGGGTAAACACTCTATGATATTGAGACACTTCAAGAAGCTTAATGGGGATATCATTTTGTTACAGGAGACTCACTTGAAGCAGTATGAGCTACTTTGTATGCAGAAACTGTGAGTAGGGCAGGTGTATGGGTCAGGAGCATGAGACAGGAAGGCTGAAGTAATACATAAGAATTTCGCCCACAAAACCTTATCTAAAGATTGTGATGCAGAGGAGAGGCTGGCCCACTTGGAGATAGAAACCCTGAATGGGAAACTGAGTGTCTATAATATATTCCCCCAATACGGCCGTGCAAAGAGATTTTTTAATCGCAACACAGGCAAGGATTTTATCAGATAATGAGATGAATGTGACACTGGGGGAAAATATTAACATGGTGCTCTCTTTGACAGAATATAGGAAGAAGGGGAAACTGAAAACATTACAGAAAACAAATAGAATAGGGTAAAAGGGGAGTGGGATACTTATAGGAATTTGCCAAAAATGTATCGCTGCAGGATACATAGAGAGTACGATAACCCAATGAAAGCGATTGCACTCATTATTCTCACCAACATGACTCTTGGTCCCGTATCAACATGATAATGATGAAAGAAACTTTGCAGCAGAGAGTAGAAGAGGTCAGTATAGAAACAATGGTCATATCGGACCACAGTCCTGTGATATTGGAATAAAAAGACACACACCCTAGAGGGACCAACTACCTGTGGAGGTTCTCATCATACCTACAGAGGGATGGTAATTTAAGAAAAAAATTATCAGAGTGGTGGATGGAATTTTCTTTAGACAATGCTGAACATGCCCAAAATCCACACTTATGGGAGACAGCAAAGGCAGTCCTGAGGGGAAAGATTTTAGCATACACCTAGACACTAAAGAAAAAAATCAATACACAGTTCCTAAAGGCTAGTGAGAAAGTGATTGAGACAGTCGCGGAGTTTAGACGGGTACAATCGAAACAGTTGAAACAACTCTTGGTAGAGGCCAAAAGGGACTTTGACAAGTGGGCCACCAAAACAGAACAGCTGACTGGGACGCAATGACAGACAGACCTCTATAAATTTGCGGACAAAGCCTGGAAAATTCTGGCGAACATAGTTAGAGGGCGACATTCACTAAATTTATTCATGGCCATGACAGGGAAAAACGACAGGGTCACAAATACGCCCAAATAAATTAACTAAATTTTAGGTAATTACTATGCCAATTTATATAAATTAACCACAGACGTAGGGACAGAGAGGGGAAGGAGTGGACACAAAGTGTTAAATTACCGACTTTTACAACTTTGGAACTAGAAAGCCTAAATCAAAAGATTATTAGCAAAGAAGTCAAAAGAGTAATAATGGGGCTCAGCAACCACAAGGCTCCAGGACCTGATGGATTTGCGGCGAATTTTATCTAATATATAAAGCTGAATGTGTATATGTGTGTGTGTATGTTTGTGTGTATATCCGGGATTGGCATCTACACCGTCGCAACTACAGCTACAAAAATTTGCACAGTCACACGTCTGGACCCCCGGGAGCGTCATAGGCTATGTTGTGAGGCGAAATTTTAACCCTGCGCCTTCCAGTTCACCAAACAATTTTGCCCCTATCTACATAAAGGGGAAAAAGTGAATGGAAAAGTGTTGGAGGAAAATCGACAGCTGTCAGCTATAGAGACAAAATTTTGCACAGTCACACGTCTGGACCCCAGGAGCGCCATAGGCTATATTGTGTGGCAAAATTTTAACCCCGCGCATTCCAATTCACCAAACAATTTTGCCCCTATCTATATAATGGGGGAAAAGTGACATTTACCAGATGACAGTTGTGAATAAGAGGGGCTTAAGGATAGCACCAAAGACTAACAGCACATACCAACATATAGTCACTAAGGTGGGGCCCCAACATGAGATATTCACCACACACGGGGACATGTATACACACCACATGCACACAAAGAGTAACAGCAAGTGTATAGTCGCTAAAGTGCAGCTCCAACATTGGATACTCACCACGCACCCGAACAAACACACACACACACCACAAAGAGACACACACAACACAGAGACACACACCTCCCCCAAGGGGACACACACACACTCTATAGCGACACATGCACTCACCCCACAGGGACACACACACACCACAAAGAGACACAGATAAAACAGACACACACACCACACAGACCCCCCCCACAGGGACACACACACATAGCCACCCTATAGGGACACATGCACTCACCCCACAGGGACACACACACACCACAAAGAGACACACACAACACAGATACACACACACACACCACAGAGACCCCCCCCACAGGGACACACACACATACACTCCCTATAGGGACACATGCACTCACCCCACATGGACACACACACACCACAAAGAGACACACACAACACAGATACACACACACCACACAGACCCCCCCACAGGGACACACACACATACACTCCCTATAGGGAGACATGCACTCACCCCACAGGGACACACACACACCACAAAGAGACACACACAACAGAGACACACACCACTCAGACCCCCCCACACAGGGACACACACATACACACCCTATAGGGGCACATGCACACACCCCACAGGGACACACACGGGTCATTCCATGTCAAGTGATCCAAAAATGAATATTTTTTTCCCTGACATCCTCAGATTTTTTTAATTTTTTTTCTATATGAAGAACAACTTTAGTTAATTACAAAAAAAAAGTTTTGAATTTTTTTCTTTATCAGTTAATTTTTTACAGATTTTTAAAGTTTTAAAAAAGTGTGAATTTTGGCCTGGTATGGCTTTACATTTTCTATCATATCTCGGGCTAGAAATAAGATAGAGAAATAAAATAAACACCAATCTACTCAGAACTGTGCAGGCTTTCACCAGATAGGTCACAAGAGGATCTTAATTAATATTTTACCCATGTGATCGCAAGCGCAAAACT
The DNA here is from genome assembly GCA_033576535.1 of Allobates femoralis. Taxonomy (NCBI): domain Eukaryota; kingdom Metazoa; phylum Chordata; class Amphibia; order Anura; family Aromobatidae; genus Allobates; species Allobates femoralis. The sequence continues at coordinate 420,826,162 of JARQOC010000001.1, forward strand.
TTAAAATGCATTTCCGAAAAATTGGCGCGCTTTAAATATTTCAAAAACTGCCCATGTGTCTGCTTTGCTCTTAGCCACATCTGTACCAATTTTCAAGTTGGGATCGCGATGGGATCATATTTTAAAATATTTTAATATTAATAGTGTCAATGGGTCATTCTATATCAAGTGATCTAAATATGAATTTTTTTTTTTACCTGACGTCTTTAGATTTTTTTTATTCTTTTTCTTTATGAAGTAAAACTTTAGTTAATTACAAATTAAAAGTTTAGAATTTTTTTCTTCATCAGGTAATTTTTTACAGATTTTTAAAGTTTAAAAAAAGGGTGAATTTTGGCCTGGTATGACTATACATTTTTTTATCTCAGGCTAGAAATAAGATAATGAAGTGGGAGAGGCATCATTTTACTCAGAATGGTTACAGCTTTCATTTGATATGTTACAAGACTATGTTTCTTTATATCAAATTCAAACTATTGACGGGCAATTGGGAAAAAATGACTGATTGTGTTCTTGGTTATATTTGTGCAGAGATTCAACTTGGGACCTGTCAAATTTATATATTTTTTATTTTATGGTTGTATGAGTTATCACAACTTATTGAATAAAACATTTATATGCAACAAAAAAGAAACACAAAAAACAAATCCCATAAGTGCCAGGATAAATACATCTTAATCATCAGAACACAACGCTCAGCATTTTCAACTTGAATGTATTGAACAAACCAAAAGAAGAAAGGTGATCATATCCTCAAGTTTGATTAAACAAGATTAAAAGAACCAAAAATGTTAACCCCTATTTATACATATAAATTTGTTTTCTATTCTATCACTAAACATGTGATTTATGAAGTGTTTAATAAGAATAGTACAGTAGTTAAATCATCGTTCTATAAATTATGAACTAATCAAACAATTAATAGTATGTTTTTAAAGTGGCATTTTATCAATTTGTCCCTTCTAGTGGGTGAAATGTAATCTTGTCCATAAACTCTTACTAGGAATCGCCATTTCCTTGTGTGTCAAAGAGTATGTCCGGCCTGTCACGGTGTTAGGCTCCGCCTGAGTTAATATCTGATTTTTGTGCACTTTTAAAATGTCTGGCTTTCTTGGATACACAAAGGATGGCGCTGGACCAGAAGGATGCAATAAAGCCAATTCTACTTCTTCATTTTCACAATCTTTGGAGAGTACAGTAGCCAGCCACCAGCGCCAATCATATTCATATTTTTTCAAAAGGATTGCAACAGTGTCTATGATAAAATGCTGTTTCTTGAGAAGTAGCAGCCATTGCTGTGTGGGAAAAATACAGTTAATATTAAGTAAGGAAGATAGGTAATAAAAATAAAGATTTACAGTACACTTGAGATAGAACTGTATTACTATAAAGTGAGTTTTAGGGCTAGCGCGCACAGTTTTTTTCTGTCTGCATGATACACGCTGCAGTTTTGGCAGCTTGTTTTTCTACCATTTTTACCACATATGCGTTATTTTTTTTAATCGCTAGTGAAAAAAATGGCAGCTTTTTTTATATAAATGATAAATGCTTCCCTTCCCCTATGAGTAGTCCACACATAAGCTGTTTCACAGGTAAAAAGCCCACAGAGTGGAGTCCTGGCTGGAGCCTGGATTGAGGTATGTTCACACAATCAGGTTTTAAATGCACACATCAGCTAGGGACTGTCTCGCTAGGGCAACCGTGACGAGGTGAGACAGCTTACGTATATTTTTTGCAAAAAACGTACAGACCAATAGCCCTGTTTTTGATACTATTTTGATAGCACTTGCTACAAACTGGAAAAAATATTTATTATAAACAGAGAGCTTTTTGTGTGATTCCTGTGCGGATTTTTTGCACTGATTTTTTGCAGATGTTCTGGTGGTGGATGAATGCGGTTATTAATCGCATTCATCAGTGTTGGACTACTCATTATTGTTTGGTGAATGTATTTCTCCTGTTCGCAGGAAAGGGAAGTGACCCACCCTTCCCCTATGAGTAGTCCACACATAAGCTGTTTCACAGGTAAAAAGCCCACAGAGTGGAGTCCTGGCTGGAGCCTGGATTGAGGTATGTTCACACAATCAGGTTTTAAATGCACACATCAGCTAGGGACTGTCTCACTAGGGCAACCGTGACGAGGTGAGACAGCTTACGTATATTTTTTGCAAAAAACGTACAGACCAATAGCCCTGTTTTTGATACTATTTTGATAGCACTTGCTACAAACTGGAAAAAATATTTATTATAAACAGAGAGCTTTTTGTGTGATTCCTGTGCGGATTTTTTGCACTGATTTTTTGCAGATGTGGTGAACCCCATAGAAATCAATGGGGCTGTTTTTCTGAATGATGATCCCTAAGAATAGCACTGTGTGTATTGGCCCTTAATAATAAAAGCATTAAACTATTAATATATTTACTCACCCATATTTTAGTACACAGCCTTGATGGCTTTGTACAGACTATTGTTTGTTCAGGAGTGAAGATGTCCAGACATGTCAGGACATGAAATGTCTGAACGAGCTGTCTTACTTCCTGAATGCAGTGGGTAGACACTTAACATGATTGACAGAGCTGCTGGCCTATCATCTGCTCTGCATTCACTGTCTATCCCTGTGCTTTCTCAGGTTGAGCCCTAACAAAGCTTTTTCCTATATGTCCTCTCCTGCTTCTAAGCTGTAACATATCAAAATAATACAGTAACGTCTAAAAATAATGGATTTGAAAAATATAGACCCCACGCTTTTAGACCACAGGTTGAACAGATCTGAATTCAAGATTTTTGAATTGACACTATAATAGTTAAATATTTTAAAATATGATCCCATCACGATCCCAACTTGAAATTTGGTACAGATGTGGCTAAGAGCATAAAAGACACATGGGCAGTTTTGGAAAATTTTTATTAAAACGTTTTTTCGGAAATGCGTTTCAAAATGTTGCGTTTGCGTTCGCATGGGTAAAAAATTAAAATTAACAAATATACTCTTGTGACATATCTGGTGAAAGCCTGGACAGTTCTGAGTAGAATGGTGTTTATTTTGTTTCTCTATCTTATTTCTAGCCCAAGATAAAAAAATGTAAAGTCACCACCAGGCCAAAATTCACACTTTTTTTAAACTTTAAAAATCTGTAAAAAATTAACTGATGAAGAAAAAAATTCTAAACTTTTAATTTGTAATTAACTAAAGTAGTACTTCATAAAGAAAAAAAAAAGAAAAAAAATCTAAAGACGTCAGGTAAAAAAAAATATTCATATTTAGATCACTTGATATGGAATGACCCATTGACGCTATTAATAGTAAAATATTTTAAAATATGATCCCATCGCGATACCAACTTTAAATTTGGTACAGATGTGGCTAAGAGCAAAGCAGACACATTGGCAGTTTTTGAAATATTTAAAGCACGCCGATTTTTCGGAAATGCGTTTTAAAGTTTTGCGCTTGCGATCACATGGGTAAAATATTAACAAAGATCCTCTTGTGACATATCTGGTGAAAGCCTGTATAGTTCTGAGTAGAATGGTGTTTATTTTGTCTCTCTATCTTATTTCTAGCCTTAGTTATGAGGAGAAACGTAAAGGCAGGCAACAGCGAAATTCGCACTTTTTCCGAACTTTGAAAATCATTTAAAAAAAAAAAAATTTTTTTTTAATTTTTCTCTTCACATTTTGCATTGTCTGCCTTGCTATTATCAAATAACAAAATCTCAAAAGAATTAAAAATATAGAGGTAATAATCATTGGTTCACTTGACATGGAATGACCCACACACCATAAAGAGACACATACAACAGAGACACACACCACACAGACCCCCCCCCCCCACAGGGACACCACACACCACACAGACAAACACAGATGTGCACAAATCACCTCACACAACTCGCCTCACATGTGTGCTATCTTTATTTTCCAAACATAAACATCTGTTTAAAAACAGCCAATGTGCAACACGTGCCATATAGGGAATTAAGGCAGATGTCAGTCACATGAGCTGTCTATTATGTGTATGTGTGAGGTAACATATACTGCCCGGCCAGTGGGAGGGATTACTGTTGGCTGGAGATTTATTAGGCTGCCTATAGCAATCAATCACAGCTCAGCTTCTATTTTCCTACAGGTCATTAATATGACATATTCAAATTCAATGTTGTTATAGCTAACAGCAGTTATTTATTAACCCGGGTGTATCCGGGTAGTACAGCTAGTCTAATATATAAAGCTGAATGTGTGTATGTATGTCCGGGATTTGCATCTACACCGTCGCAACTACAGCCACAAAATTTTGCACAGTCACACATCTGGACCCCGAGAGTGTCATAGGCTATGTTGTGAGGCGAAATTTTAACCCTGCGCGTTCCAGTTCACCAAACAATTTTGCTTCTATCTACATAATATGGGAAAAGTCTCTAAGGTGGGGCCCCAACATGGGATATTCACCACGCACGGGGACCTGTATACACACCACAAACACACAAAGAGTAACAGCAAGAGTATAGTCGTTAAGGTGCAGCCCCAACATTAGATACTCACCACGCACCTGAACACACAAACACACATTACAAAGAGACACATAACACAGAGACACACACCCCACGGAGACACACACACACCCTATAGCGACACATGCACTCACCCCACAGGGACACACACACACACACCACAAAGAGACACACACAACACAGAGACACACACACCACACAGACCCCCCCACAAGGACACACACACATACTCACCCTATAGGGACACATGCACTCACCCCACAGGGACACACAAACACCACAGAGACACACACAACACAGAGACACACACACACCACACAGACCCCCCCACAGGGACACACACACATACTCACCCTATAGGGACACATGCACTCACCCCACAGGGACACACACACAACACAAAGAGACACACATAACACAGAGACACACACACACCACACAGACCCCCCCACAGGGACACACACACATAAACACCCTATAGGGACACATGCACTCACCCCACAGACACACACACACACCAGAAAGAGACACACACAACACAGAGACACACACAACACAGAGACATACACACACCACACAGACCCACCCCCACAGGGACACACACACCCCAGGGACACACACACCACACAGACAGACACAGATATGCACACATCGACTCACACAACTTGCCTCATACGTGTGCTATCTTTAATTTCCAAAAATAAACATCTGATTAAAAACAGCCAATGTGCAACACGTGCCATATAGGGAATTAAGGCAGATGTCAGTCACATGAGCTGTCTATTATGTGTATGTGTGAGATAACATATACTGCCTGGCCGGGGGGAGGGTTTACTGTTGGCTGGAGATTTATCAGGCTACCTATAGCAACCAATCACAGCTCAGCTTCTATTTTCCTACAGGTCATTAATATGACATATTCAAATTCTATTTTGTTATAGCTAACATGAGTTATTTATTAACCCGGGCGTAGCCAGGTAGTACAGCTAGTAAGATACTAAAAGACCAAGTTGCACCTCATTTAGCAATGCTGTACAATAGGATCCTGCTAGGATAGACAGTCTCAAAACAACTTAATACAGCACCTATAAAGCTACTACCTAAGGAGGGTAGAGGCGGGGACCACCTCTCGGGATACAGGCCCATCTTCATTTATAATCAGCTCTATTTGCTGATGATATTATGCTGTTTTTAAATAACCCAGAAAGAGATCTATCAGATCTGCTGAGCCAACTTAAGAAATTCTGGAAGTTTTAAAGGGGTTGTCCGGGCTTTTCACAAAATCTCAGTGCATATCTAGGCTGCCGAATGCTGACAATCTGTGATTTACTTTCTGTCAGCATTTTGAAGGGTTTCCTAGATAGCACTGTTTTGCATCTGAAAGTACGACTGGGGGGGGGGGGGGGATAATAAAAACTGGCCATTTCCACCTACTCTACCCCAACCCCTCCCCCATAGCAACAACCCAGCCCTCCCCATCTACATGAATAAGCCCTCTCCACACAGTAAGAAATCCTCCACTAGCAGCCATTCCTGTGATCAGAACTGCCCGATGTAGCGGCTCCTCCCCCCAGCCAGACACCAGTGATGTATGGAAAGTCTGCAGAGGGAAGGGACAATAGTGCTGTATTCAGGGCCGCTCCGTAATTACAATGAATAACTCGCTCTACTAGAAAAAGGCCAGATGCTATGGCATCGGGAGTGCGGTGTAATGAACAGGTGCCGTAAAAATAGCCGCTGAATAGTACAGTCTTCTCTCCGGAAAGTTGTTGCTGGATTTATATGGAGTATATGGTGGCTCAGTGGTTAGCACTGTATACGGTGGCTCAGTGGTTAGCACTGTATATGGTGGCTCAGTGGTTAACACTGTATACGGTGGCTCAATGGTTGGCACTGTATACGGTGGCTCAGTGGTTAGCACTGTATACGGTGGCTCAGTGGTTAGCACAGTATCGTGGCTTAGTGGTTAGCAATGTATACGGTGGCTCAGTGGTTTGCAGTGTATACGGTGGCTCAGTGGTTAGCACTGTATACAGTGGCTCAGTGGTTAGCACGGTATACAGTGGTTAAGTGGTTAGCACAGTATATGATGGCTCAGTGGTTAGGACAGTATATGGTGGGTCAGTGGTTAGCACTGTGTGGTGGCTCAGTGGTTAGCACAGTATACGGTGGCTCAGTGGTTAGCACTGGTAACGGTGGCTCAGTGGTTAGCATTGTATACGGTGGCTCAATGGTTAGCACTGTATAAGGTGGCTCATTGGTTAGCACTGTATATGGTGGCTCAATGGTTGGCACTGCATACGGTGGCTCAATGGTTAGCACTGTATATGGTGGCTCAGTGGTTGGCACTGTATATGGTGGCTCAATGGTTGGCACTGTATACGGTGGCTCAGTGGTTAGCACTGTATACGGTGGCTCAGTGGTTAGCACTGTATACAGTGGCTCAGTGGTTAGCACTGTATACAGTGGTTAAGTGGTTAGCACAGTATATGATGGCTTAGTGGTTAGGACAGTATATGGTGGGTCAGTGGTTAGCACTGTGTGGTGGCTCAGTGGTTAGCACAGTATACGGTGGCTCAGTGGTTAGCACAGTTTATGGTGGCTCAGTGTATAGCAGTGTATACGGTGGGTCAGTGGTTAGCACAGTATACAGTGGCTCAGCGGTTAGCACAGTATACAGTGGCTCAGTGGTTAGCACAGTATATGTTGGCTCAGTGGCTAGCAGTGTATACGGTGGGTCAGTGGTTAGCACTGTATATGGTGGCTCAGTGGTTAGGACAGTATATGGTGGCTGAGTGGATAGCACTGTACATGGTGGGTCAGTGGTTAGCACAGTATATGGTGCTCAGTGGAAAGCAGTGTACATACATGGTGGGTCAGTGGTTAGGACTGTATAGAGTGGCTGAGTGGTTAGCTGTCTCCCCCTGTCCTCTGGCCCTGTGTCCCCCTGTCCTCTGGCCCTGTGTCCCCTTATCCTCTAGCCCTGTGTCCCCTTATCCTCTGGCCCTGTGTCTACCTGTCTTCTGCCCCTGTGTGCCGGTTCTCTGGCCCTGTCCTCTGGTCCTGTGTCCTGCTGTCTTCTGGCCCTGTGTGCCGCTGTCCTGTGGCCTAGTGTCTCGCTGTCCTGTGGCCCAGGGTCCCGCTGTCCTGTGGCCCAGTGTCTCGCTGTCCTCTGCCTTGTGTCCCCGTCCTCTGCTCCTGTTCTGTGTCCCTCTGTCCTGTGTGCCCCTGTGTCCTCGTCCTGTGTGCCCCTGTCCTGTGTGGCCCCGTCCTGTCTTGTGTGGCCCCCTGTCTGTCCTGTGTGGCCCTCTGTCTGTCCTGCGTGGGCCCCTGTCTGTCCTGCGTGGTCCCCTGTCTGTCCTGCGTGGGCCCCTGTCTATCCTGCGTGGGCCCCTGTCTGTCCTGTGTGCGCCCGTGTGTGTCCTGCGTGGGCCCCTGTGTGTCCTGCGTGGCCCCCTGTGTGTCCTGCGTGGCCCCCTGTGTGTCCTGCGTGGCCCCCTGTGTGTACTGTGAGGCCCCCTGTGAATCCAGTGTGGCCCCCTGTGTGTCCTCTGAGGGCCCCTGTATGTCATGTGTGGCCCCCTGTGTGTGCTGTGTTGCCCCCTGTCTGTTCTGTGTGGCCCCCTGTGAGTCCTGTGTGACCCCCTGTGTGTCCTCTGAGGCCCCCTGTATGTCCTGTGTGGCCCCCTGTCATGTGCCTACTCCCTGTGCACTTATACAAAGTGTCGACACTGCAGATGTGCAAGCAATGTGGCACACTGTATCAGTGCAGCAGGGGGATATGTGCCCCCTCTATGCTCCCTCCGTGCCCCCTCCTCTCACCCGGTGTGTGCTCACCTCTGCCATTCAGGCAGATGAAGTCCAGGGTCCATGCAGCCGCAGCCTCAGCTTCAGCCGGGACCTGTGCTGTGTGCTCTATTGCTCTGGACGTCTGAAAACACCGGGAGTCGATCACTAAGCACAGATCCCGGCTGAGGCTGCAGGGTAGCGTCTAGTTTGGAGTTGAATTTTGGAGGGGGCGGAGTGATTTCATGAAATCATGATGTCACTGAAATGGGCGTGGCCTCCTCCGTCCAATGGAAGCTAGATGTAACCGAGGCTGCAGGGACATTGCGGCTCGCAATGGAGCAGGCGCACCATTGTTCGCGGCGCTGGCATCTGGCCGCGGTGCATGCCGGAATATCGGCACAGTGGCCGGATGCCATCAACTGGCAATTATTATATAGGAGGATTCCTTCCCTGCACTGTCCCGGGCTGTCAGTGATCAGGAGCAGTGAAGGAGAACGTACTGTGTGAGCCCAGTGATGGAGGTCTGCAGCTTCTAATCTGCACAGAGGTCTACAGACACTGATGTAATCTGTGAGACACTGTAACAAAGCCTCTGCTGTGTGAATGACATCTCTGTGTCACTGATGTATTCACACTGCAGAAGATCTGGTACAGCATATCAGGGTGAAGGATGGTCAGCACTGTGTCTCTAATGACACAAATACTGATTGAAGCAGCCTATCCACTCAGTAACTGCAACATGGTGAAGTGTTGGGGGGTGTATATATGGAGATATATATGATACTAAGGATTTTGATATTGTTAAGGAGTCCTTGCTTCCGTCACTCCATCAGTCCGTCCGTCCTTCATTCTTTCTGTCCTTCCTTCCGTCTTTCCATCTGTCCTTCTGTCGCCCAATCAGTCTGTCCGTCCTTCCTTCTTTTCCTCCTTCCTTCCATCTGTCTGTCCTTCTTTCCGTCCTTCCTATCCGCCCGTCCTTCCGTCTGTCCTTCCATCCTTTCTTCCATATGTCTATCAGTGCTTCTGTCCGTCATTCCGTCCTTCCTTTCATCTATCCTTACGTCCGTCTGTCCTACCTTCCATACTTCCATCATCCTCCGTCCATTCATCCTTCTGTCCTTTCTTCCTTCCGTCTTTCCGTCCTTCCTTTCGTCTGTCCTTCCGCCCGCCCATCCTTCCTTCTGTCCGTCCTTCCTTCTGTCTGTCCTTCTGTCCGTCCTTCCTTCTGTCCACCTTTCTGTCCATCCTTCCGTCTGTCCTTCCATCCGTCCTTCTGTCCATCCGTCCTTACTTCCGGCCTTCCTTCCGTCTATCCTTCTGTCCATCCTTCCTTCCCCTCAAGCCTGTATTTTCCCTTCACCTCTGGGAGATTTCCTGTTTTCCTTCCTCTTCTTCTATGACTTTTCTGTCAATACAGACATATGAGGCTTGCTGTTGTTTTTTGCAGGATGAGTTGTACTTTTGAATGACGACATTTATTTGGAAATTGCAAAAAAAGTGCAATTATACATTTGTTTTTTGTTTTTTTTATTCACCATGTTCACTATATGGTAACACTGAGGTGTTGGTATGATGTCTGGGGTCAGTACTATATGGTAACACTGATGTGTCGGTATGATGCTTCAGGTCAGTACTATATGGTAACACTGAGGTGTTGGTATGATGTTTGGGGTCAGTGCTATATGGTAACACTGAGGTGTCGGTATGATGCCTCCAGTCAGTACTATATGGTAACACTGAGGTGTTGGTATGATGTCTGGGGTCAGTACTATATGGTAACACTGATGTGTCGGTATGATGTCTCGGGTCAGTACTATATGGTAACACTGACATGTCGGTATGATGTCTGGGGTCAGTACTATATGGTAACACTGACGTGTCGGTATGATGCCTCAGGTCAGTACTATATGGTAACACTGAGGTGTCGGTATGATGCCTCGGGTCAGTACTATATAGTAACACTGATGTGTCTTTATGATGTCTTGGGTCAGTACTATATGGTAACACTGCCGTGTTGGTATGATGTCTCGGGTCAGTACTAGACGTGTCGGTATGATGTCTCGGGTCAGTACTATATGGTAACACTGGCGTGTCGGTATGATGCCTCAGGTCTGTACTATATGGTAACACTGACGTGTCGGTATGATGCCTCGGGTCAGTACTATATGGTAACACTGATGTGTCGGGGCAGGGGCAGTCAGGGCATAATAGCCTCCTTCTTAGAACGCAGCATAGGCCCTACTGAAAAGGGAGCTTTTAGTTTAATACACAAAAATCGGGTGACAGTTCACAAATAGAAATAAATATGAATTATGTTTCTCATAATACATGTTTGACTGTATGAACGCTGCAGATCGTTGAAAATGCTGTAAAAGCACAATTCTTTTTTTTTTTTTTTTAAATCATTTTTTTCACCACTTAAATATCAGTCAAAGTATACATGTTTGGTATCTACGAACTTGTTCCGACCCGAGGCCTCATACCAACATGTCAGTGTTAGCATATAGTACTGACGCCAGACATCATACCGACACGTCAGTGTTACCATATAGTACTGACCCGAGGCAAAATACCGACATGTCAGTGTTACCATATAGTACTGACCCGAGGCATCATACCAATGTGGAGCCCAGTGGGACGGGGTACTCGGTGCCGGACCGGGGTACTGCTGGGGGATGTCACGGCGGTCCTGGTCCGGACTGTGTCCCGGGCCCGCACAATAAAATGGGGGGTTATTTACAGGGGATTTGTCACTCGTGACGCCACCCACTATATGCTTCCAGTAATGGGGCCGCCGCTGCTGCAGAACCTCCGGGGATGATGGGATAGCAGCTTGGATAGAATAGTTCTTGTGGGCAGAACTGGGTTCCCCGGGCCAGTGGTAGTAGTAGTTAAAGTCTGTGAGGATAGTTATTGATGCTGCAGGAGAGTAGGGGTAGCAGTAGAGATGATGAGAGTAGAGGTAATCGCAGTATATGAGGGCAAGTGGGGCTTCAGTATAAGGATCACACACACTCACAGTTTCTGTTGTTTTCCAAGTCTTTACTTGCAGATGGTATCACACAATATTGTCCACGGATTCTGTACCAGGTTGCTCCCACCCTGACCGGGTCCTTGGCTTCCTACTTAAGCGCTGTGTGTGGCCCTGCTGCTGCTTGTAGCTGTACTGCTGGCCCTGTCTCTGCTCATGGGTACCAATCTGCTGGGCAACTTGAGTCCTCTGTGTCACTGACTCCTCCGTGTTGCTTTGCTATGGTGCTGTGAAGATGGTGGACCTTCACTATGCCGGTGTTTACTGTCCTGTCTGTCTCAGGCACAGCCTCGGATCCGGTATCCGTCTTAAGCGCCTCCCCCGGGGTCAAGTTTTTGGGGTAACTCTTTATCCCGGGTATGTTCCTCTGTTCCTCTGTCTCCTCTCCTCAGACCTCTCAGGACCTCCACCTTTCCTTGACTCTGCTCCTGCTCCAGACTCAACTAAACTAACTGTCACTTCTGCTCTGTGGTAAACAACTTAGCTCCTCCCACTAGTGCAGGTGCCACCTAAGCTCCTCCCACTTCCTAGTGTAGTGTTGTGTGGGGATTAAACCTGTGTTGATGTTTCTGTGGCACATTAACCTTTGGGGTGCCACATTAACACGTCAGTGTTACCATATAGTACTGACCTGAGGCAACATACCAATATATCAGTGTTACCATATAGTACTGAACCGAGGCATCATACCAACTTGTCAGTGTTACCATATTGTACTGACCCCAGACATCATACCAACACGTCAGTGTTACCATATAATACTGACCCGAGGCATCATACTGACACGTCAGTGTAACCATATAGTATTGACCCGAGGCATCATACCGACACCTCAGTGTTACCATATAGCACTGACCCCAGACATCATACCAACACGTCAGTGTTACCATATAATACTGATCCGAGGCATCATACCGACACATCAGTGTTACCATATAGTACTGACTAGGCATGGGCGAGTCTACTCGCTAGGACTCGTTACTCGGCGAGTAGTAAGGAACTCGCAGGACTCGGTACTCTGCGAGTTTCCCAGCGATTACTCGCACAGTAACGAGTCCAATGCAAGTCAATGGCGATCCTAGTTTTGCCAGAGTTTACTTTTTCTCACTCACTAGACTCACTATATCACATCGCTATGTAGCTTGAATCTCCCCAAATCGTTTAAACAATCGCACCGCTTCACGGATACCCGCTGTCAGCAGCGAGTCTGAGCGAGTGTGAGCGAGTCTACGAATCCGAGTCCTGTATACTGTATTCGGGACTCGCGAATACAGAATCTGTTATGTTCCGACAAAGCTTCCGAGACAGCCTAGCGTGTTAGGTAAGAAAACTTGTGAAGATGGACAAGCATGTTAGCCAATCATATTCAGTAATGCCACAGCCATGTTGGTTGTGGCAGGACTATGATAGGCATCACAATGGACAGAAGCCAATGTCATGTATGAGAGGCGAGGCTGTATATAAGCCTTGCCACCGCCATTTCCTCCACATTCCTGTGAGATCTGAGCTTAGTGCAGGGTGAGGTAGATGCTGGAGCAGATCATAGGGAGTGTCAGTCAGTGTATGGAAACTTCAAGATTCCTTATATTTAACCCAAACAGCTCTTGTGAGAGCTACCAGGAGGACAGAGGAGTACTGTGTAGAGGACTGTAAGCAGGCAGGCAGGGAGGAGCAGCCTTACAGTGCACACAGGACCGACCTCATAGCTTAGCTTACTCACTCAGCTTTCCTAATAGCTGAAGTCAGAGGCTTAGCTGAGGTACTATTTCCTATTTTTTTGCACCTGATAGATTTTGGGTCATAATAACCCCTTCAGCTTTATTTTCTCTGTGGCAGACCAGTGCGTTGCTGCTCTCCTACCTGCAAATAGCACGTACGCCACCTGCTTGTGCGACTACTTGTGCGCACTTAATAATTTTTGCAGGGACTAGTGTGCTGCTACACAGACATGGACACATTTCTTACTTAAGGTGCACTTTTAAAATATAACCTTTAATAAATATTTGTTAAAATAGCAAAAAAGTGTTCTCCCACACCTAGTGTCTATAAAACACACATTACAGACAGGGATGGGACAATATCCCTATTAAACCCTGTCTCTTGTTCTCTTGTTATCATATAATTTGGATAAAAACCACAGACACGGACACAGCAACAAAAAAACTGTTGCGAGTGGGGTTTCCAAAACGGCAATGCGAGCGCTTTCCGAGACATCTGCGATTTGTAAATCGCACATTACTCGCTATTACTCGCTTCCCCATTCATTAACATTGGACTCGCTAGACTCGCAACGAGTAGCGAGTCCCGGGCTCGGACTCGCTAGAGTCAAGCGATTCCGAGTAATTTAGGACTCGCCCATCACTAGTACTGACCCAAGACATCATACCGACACATTAGTGTTACCATATAGTACCGACCTGAGACATCATACCGTCATGTCAGTGTTACCATATAGTACTGACCCAAGACATCATGCCAACACATGTTTGTTACCATATAGTACTGACCCCAGACATCATACCGGCACATCAGTGTTACCATATAGTACTGACCAGAGACATCATACCAACACCTCAGTGTTACCATATAGTACTGACCCCAGACAACATACCGACACCTGTGTTACCATATAGTACTGACCCCAAACATCATACCGCCATCTCAGTGTTACCATATAGTACTGACCCCAGACATCATACCAACACGTCAGTGTTACCATATAGTGAACATGGTGAATAACAAACCCAAAAAACAAATGTATAATTGCACTGTTTTTTTGCAATTTTTAAATAAATGTCGTCATTCAAAAGTACAACTCATCCTGCAAAAAACAACAGCAAGCCTCATATGCCTGTATTGACAGAAAAATAGAAAAGTTATGGAAGAAGAGGAAGGAAAACAGGAAATCTCCCAGAGGTGAAGGGAAAATATAGGCTTGAGGGGAAGAACGGATTGACGGATAGAAAGACTGAAGGATGGATGGAAAGAAGGAAGGACGGACAGATGGACGGAAAGAAGTAAGGACGGACAGACGGACGGAAAGAATGAAGGATGGACGGAAAGAAGGAAGGGCGGTTGGAAAGAAGGACGGAAAGAAGGAAGGATGGACGGAAAGAAGGAAGGACGGACGGAAAGAAGGAAGGATGGAAAGAAGATAGGACGGATGGACAGAAAGAAGGAAGGACGGACGGATGGAAAGAAGGAAGATGGAAAGAAGAAAGTACGGAAAGAAGATAGGACAAACGGACAGAAAGAAGAAAGGACAGAAGGACGGACAGAAAGAAGGAAGGACAGAAAGTACAAAGGACGGATGGACAGACGGAAAGAAGGAAGGACAGAAAGAAGGAAGAACGGCACGGACGGTCGGAAAGAAAGAAGGACGGTCGCAAATAAGGAAGGATGGAAAGAAGGAAAGACGAATGGAAAGAAGGACGTAAGGACGAACAGAAGGAAGGAGGGACGGAAAGGACGGACGGATGGATGGACAGAAGGAAGGATGGAAAGAAGGACGGAAGGAATGACAGATGGACTGATGGGGCAACGGACGGATGGACAGAAGGAAGGATGGAAAGAAGGAGGAACTAAAAGAAGGACAGACGGATAGATACACGGAAGGAAGGACGGAAAGAAGGAGGGACGGAAAGGACAGACGGACAGATGGACGGAAAGAAAGAAGGACGGATGGAAAGAAAGAAGGATGGAAAGAAGGATGGATGGAAGGAGGGATGGATGGAAGGACGGAAGGACAGAAAGAAGGACGGAAAGAAGGACAGATGGAAAGAAGGAAGGATGGAAGGACGGACGGAAAGAAGGAAGGACGGTCAGATGGACGGAAAGAAAGGACGGAAAGACGGACGGAAAGAAGGAAGGAAGGAAGGATGAATGGAAGGAAGGATGGATGGAAGGAAGGAAGGAAAGAAAGAAAGAAAGAAGGAAGGACGGACGGACTGATGGGGTGATGGAAGCAAGGACTCCTCAACAATATCAAAATCCTTAGTATCATATATATCTCTATATATACACCCCCACAACACTTAACACTGCTGCAGTTACTGAGTGGATTGGCTACTTCAATCAGTATTTGTGTCATTAGAGACACAGTGCTGACCATCCTTCACCCTGATACACTGTACCAGATCTTCTGCTTTGTGAAGACTTCAGTGACACAGAGATGTCATTCATACAGCAGATGCTTTGTTACAGTGTCTCACAGATGACATCAGTGTCTGTAGACCCCTGTGCAGATTAGAAGCTGCAGACCCCCATCACTGGGCTCACACAGTACATTCTCCTTCACTGCTCCTGATCACTGATCGCCCGGGACAGTGCGGGAAGGAATCACTGATAACGAGTTATTCATTGTAATCACAGAGAGGCCCTGAATACAGGACAATTGTCCCTTCCCTCTGCAGACTTTCCATACATCATTGGTGTCTGGCTGGGGGGAGGAGCCGCTACAACCGGGCAGTTCTGATCACATGGATGGCTGCTAGCGGAGGATTTGTTACTGTGTGGAGAGGGCTTATTCATGTAGATGGAGAGGGCGGGGTTGTTGCTATGGGGGAGGGGTTGTGGTAGAGTAGGTGGAAATGGCCAGTTTTTATTATCCCCCCCAGTCGTGCTTTCAGACGCAAAACAGTGCTATCTAGGAAACCCTGCAAAATGCTGACAGAAAGTAAATCACAGATTGTCAGCATTCGGCAGCCTAGATATGCACTGAGATTTTGTGACGAGCCCGGACAACCCCTTTAAGGGTTCAAGCTAAACAAAGCCAAATGTGAAATTCTCATACTACAAAATCACCTGAGGGTTGGGGGGAAAAGAACTGGAGGGGAGGGCCTCCAAGGCTCAGCAGAAGTAATGAAATCCTTTCAATTTCTGGGAATTCAATTTTGAAAAACAGCATGTTTAATATACCCATTGAATTATGGTCCCTTGATAGCAAAAATTGAGAAGGAAATGGAAGGATGGACTGGGCTACCATTGACGTAGAAAAAAATGTCACCTGATTAAAATGATTAGTTTCTCCAGGTTACCATGCAAACTATCCTGATACTAGCTGTGAGCCCGATTCTAAAGAATCGGGGAGTCTAGAATCCGTATTTCCTTTATTTAAAAATAGTTTTAACTAATAATCCAGTAATTCCATGATATCTTTCCATCAACTACATATAATTGTATGGTTGATATCATTTTTGGAAAATTGAACTATTATGATGTAAGGGTCTTGGAACACAAAGTAGCAATACTTGATAATGTGTCAATAGCTTGATTTGACAAATCAATATTGGTATTCTGCGTATTAGATAGTCTGTGTCAGCCCACCAATCGCATCAAGATGCCCTTACGTCTGGTGGGTCCTAATCTAACTAATTCCGAATTATGAATATTTTGATTTATTTAACAGCAGCATTTTTCATCTATTTAAAAAGGATGTGGATGTAAAAAATACAATTTCCACACCTGACACCTAAGGAGTTACCGTCAACAGACTTGCAGCAATTTCCATAGCACAACTAAGGAATTTGCAGTAAACTTGCGGTAAATGGAGCAAACATGGCTATGGCAGATGCGGGAAATACAGCCACTAACAAACCACAGGTCACTGCAGTTATTGTGGCTGAAACAGCCGCAACCACGTTATCTGCATCCACTGCAAATAAACTACAAATTCCATACACATTGCATGAAAATTACGGCAAGTGTGCTGTAGGTGAGCCCTAAGGCAGCAAATGTAGAAATGTTAAATTTCAAAAAAAAAAACATCCACAAATAGCTAAAAAATGCTGGAGTCAAAGGTAAATCTCAATTTAGATATGTCCCTCTCTATCTATATATAGTGAACACACCTTGAGATGGAGATGTGTGTGAACAGCCATCCCACCCGTCTCTTAGCTGTTCACAAAAACCTCTCCCTGTAAAACAAATATATCAAAATTCTCAGCACTTGTAGTGCTGGAACATAATATGATGGTTTCTATCACCAAATTGTAAAATTTGGATGATACACATCTATGATCTCAAACTAAATGTGTGTTCATCTGTATATCTATATATATATATCTATATATATATATGATAAATATATATATATATATATATATATATATATATATATATATATATATATATATGAATAAATTCTGTACAAAAGGGATTTAACCTCCCCAAAAATAACTATATATATAACATGGCTATATAATAACCATGTAATTAATATCTTTAAAAATATGACTAAACTAATTTTTTTGTAGATTTAGGTTTTTTTTGTAAAAAAAAGTATCAGAACAGTATTAAAAAAAAAGAAAAATCTTAACGTAAAACATTTTTGTACACGATATTGTGTGTAAAGACCTTAGGAGAATCAGGCAGTAATTGTCCTTGGAGTGGTGAATTGAGGACTTTGACCTTGACATTACAGCGTTGCTTGACTCTTGAAAAGGCCACATAGAGTTGACCATGGGCAAAAGGTGGTTCTGGGAGATATATCCCAACTCGATTGAGAGTTTGCCCTTGGGATTTATTGATGGTCATTGCAAACGCTGCCTTGATGGGAAATTGTCGTCTTCTTAATCTGAATGGTAATCCAGTCTCTGATGGACATAAATCAATACGTGGAATGAATACCACCTGTCCTGCTGCTGAGCCGGTAATGACTTTAGCCTGGATCATGTTTGGAAACAATGCAGTTACAATGAGCCGAGTACCATTGCACAGACCTTTCCTGGTATTCAGGTTGCGTAACAGCATGACAATGGTGCCAACTTTAATTTTGAGATGATGTAGAGGCATTCCAGTAGGTGTAAGTGAATGCAAAAATTCAGGTGGGTATTGTTCTGAATCATCACAGTCCTCTGCATCAATAGAATCTTCACTCATATAGTCTGTGTACTCACCAATCAAGCAATCCATGACTTTGGAATTAACAAAATCGACGTCGTCATTCTTCGGACATAGGATAGCATGAGAAGCAGCGATATTGATACTCTCGTTGTTACTGACATCAATGTTAATGTTGTCTCCAAAGATCTCATGTATTAAAGACCCAGTGCACAGCATATCTGGAGGAATCTCGATGACATCATCTCCAAGATTATATTCATTGGACAGCTCACCATTACCAAGTTTAAGCAACCAAGTGCTGTATTCCGGATCAATAGAGCGCATGTTGTTAATAAGCGGGAGTGGATTGAAAATTGGCCAATGTGTAGAATATTTTAAACAGCTCTCCACAATATCCGTTCTTGTGCCATGAGGAATGACTGGAAGACATTGTCGAAAGTCTCCTCCGAGTACAATTACTTTGGCTCCAAAAGGTGTCTTTTCTTTGTTGGTAACTTTTTTGGTCATAACATCTCGTAAGAGTCTTTCAATGACATGCAATGCATACTTTGAGACCATTGTGCACTCATCTATAATAAAGAGTTCAGTGTTCTGCAAATCATAAGCTGCATCCGTGTCATTTTTTATCCTGGAAACCGATGTTTCATTCACAGGTATTGGTATTCCATAAAGAGAATGAATTGTTCTTCCTCCTTCAAGCATATTGGCTGCAATTCCTGTAGTGGCAGCAGGTGACACCATTTTTCCTTCTCCCCTTAGTTGATGTAGAAGTAGATGGTAAAGGTAAGTTTTTCCACTGCCACCAGGACCGTCAATGAAGAAGCACTTTGGTGTTGCAGTAGTGTCTTCTAATGCTTGAATAATAGCCTCATAAGCCAAAAGTTGTTGAGGATTGAGAGTTGCTTTCATCTCAGCAGCTGTTCTTAACTCATCCTCTTGATCAAATTGTTGTGGAAGCTGTTGTTTCCTGACAGGGCGTGGTAAGTTAAATTCAGTATATTTTTTGCCATGACTTCGTAAGATTTCTTGGACATCTGTCATCGCATATCCTTCACAATTCACACACTCCTCCGTGTTTGAGTGATATTTATGACAATAGTCTTGAATGAAGTGTTCTTTAAATTCAAGCCACAACTCCAGTGGATTAGCAGGAGGGCCAAAAATGCAAATGTAGGCAAACATATCACGTAGCTGTGCAGGCATGTTCAAAATGCAAGCATCAAGTAAGGTGTTTCTCCACAAACTGTCATCAAATAATAAACCAAGAGCTAAGGCAGCGTCTTTGAAAGTTAGATGTGTAACCCCATGAACGGTTTTAATGCTGTCAAAACTGGTGGCACCTTTGACATGCATCAACAACAACCGCAAATAGTAGCGTTCTTGGTCTCTGAGAATTACGGTATACATTCTTCCAATTACAGAAGCACCTCCTCGCTTTCTCTGTTGCCAAGAACCTTCTATCCAAACGTAGTGTTCTGGAATTTCACGATAGAAATAAGTATGAGCAGTTGGGTCCTTCTTATTAAGCTCAAAATAGCCCATAAGAGTGGAATTGTTATGTAGCTTGTGTCTGATGTTGACTACGGAGTCATCCTCATGAAAATAGAGTTGTTGAGAATGAGGCAGATGTACAGCCAGGCGAATAATACTATGCGATTGTTTGTGCATGGGATAAGCAAATATCCGCCAAGCTGCCTCAGGTGCACTAACATAACGGGAATCCATAAATTGATGAGTTTCATCATGTTGGATGCTTGTTTGGCAAATTTCCACATTTGCTTTATCGTGTCCTTTATATACATATTTAAATAAGTATTTAACACTTTGTATGGAGCCACAAACTTCCACATTGATATGACACTTATATTTGAGTAGTAAAAAAGGATTATAAGGAACTACCCACAAATTATCAATCATGACGGAATGGTGTTCAAATGATGATCCTGTTTGTCGTCGATACGTCGGATAGGCATCCTTTGCGATGACAGTCGAATCCTGAAACTGTTTGGGGAAACCTTTGCTACACTTCCCAAGATGCATACATGGTGAATTTGGCCTCAGTTCTCCACAGGGACCATGAATCATGTGTTGCATGACGATCTTATGAAGCTGAGGGTAGGTGATAGGATCTGGTATTTCAGCCCAAACAGTATTGTCAACTTCAATCTCTGTGCATAATTTTGAGGTGGTATCCAAAATTATCAAAATGTGAGCATGAGGTAGCCCACGTTTCTGAAACTCAATTACATGAACCATGGCGCAAACTGTTCCAAATAATCCATTTTTAATGTCTTTTAACAGTGCTTCAAGTTTTATTCTGAAGACCCGTGCCACCAAATCTGGTCTGTGTTCGACACGTTGCCATGGTTTCAAATTGTTAGTGATCTCATTCCATTTCGGATTACATGTCATGGTGACAAATAGATCTGGGCGACCAAATTTAGTGACTATAGCCATGGCATCTTGATACCGCTGCTGCATATTTCTGGGACTGCCTTCGAAAGATGATGGTAGAATGACAGTTCGGCCAATGGGAATGCCTTTTTGAATGGATTTGTTGATGAGATGCTCTTGAAGTATGCAATAATCCTCGACTTTTAAATCTGACTGGTGTTGACGGATAAAATTCAGTCGATTGGCCTCAATTTTCACATAAGCATCAACTAAATACTGCTGTGTCAATTTGCCACCATTCAAAATGGGATTAAACTGATTGCGGACAGACAGCACATAACAGTAATATTGGAGTTGTGTAACCCTGCGTTCACTTTTTCCTTGATGTTTCAGTCCATCATGCCACCCTTGTTCTCCGTAAGGGAAAAATAAAGGATAAAGTAATGCATCCAAGTTACTGTGAAGAATGCTGACCTGTTGTGTCTTTGGAGCCAAAGGATTTTGTGGATCGGCTTTTAAATGGATCAATATATCTCGGTTGAATGGTGGCTCCCCATTGTTATTTTCAAATACAACAGCTACTTCGTTGACAGTCGGATTGTTATAGCGTCGAGGGTCTTGACTGCGGTCTTGTTTAAGTGCCATCGTAATATTTGGCATGACAGTGCCATTTCTTTCAGCCTTTTGTTGTTCTTCCTGTTCTACGTCACGGAGCATTTTGTATGCAGCTACAAAAGGATTGACGTTTTCTAATTGCAGAGCAATAATACTCATTAAAGTTGGATGGCATTGTAAATTTGGTTGACATTGCAAACGTTGCTCATTGGCGGTAGCAGTATCCAAGATGTAAAGTTGAGCATACGTTGGAACTTGATCATCTGCCGGATGTAATGTGCCAGTGCGATGGTAGATTTGGCCATGTATTCGGAAACAGTAAGGACCATGTCCAGGTGGGGGAGAAATATTGGCCCCCATGGAGGCGAACGCAAAAGAGCTGTTGATGGCTCGGATGTTGTCCATGAGATTACGACTGTACTCACTTTCACCTTTAAGTAAACGCTTGAATACCTCAGGATATTCAGGGATAGGTATCTGGACCTTGCCCTTGTGACAGCAGAGTGTATAATTTTGGTCACATGGCATCTCATCCTGAAAATGTAGTGCCTGACAATATTGACATTTATATATCATTGGACCACAGCTGTGCTCTACAATGTCAGTGTCCTCATCGGTAAAACGAATGGGATGTATAAGGACAGTAGGAGGTAACAAAATATTATATTTTTTATGTAGGCCAACATATATTAGACGTTGCACTGCTTCAGGTGGCACACATTCGATGAATGAGGATGTAGATGGTATATTAAGCTCAGGCTGTCTGAATGTAGAGATGGAAGCAGTGCGTGCACGTTGTCGGTGTTGTGCCGCAACAGAATTGTGTAAGCGGAGTTGTTTTGACTTAGGAGATTCCACACTGATACGTGCTTTGAAAGCAGTTTGAACTTTGTTGCTGTGAGCCTGTTTATCATATATTGTCTCGGCAGCACAATGTTTTCGCTTACGTGCACACTTTGCCGGTGGTAAAGGATGTTCAGTATGCGGCAATTCAACAGCTGTTGAGGTGGAAGCGGTGAGATCGGGAGAAGGTATGACTTGCTGCATTAACTTGGTCTTTCTGCGACGCTCCCGGGCTGCCAGAGCATTTTTTTTAAATCTCTGGCTTCTCTCTTCAGGAGACTCATTGCACATGCGTTTGTAATACGCAGCCTTCGCTTTCTCCAATCGAATGCATCTATCTTCAGCAATCTCAGTGATAATCTTCTTACGCTTTGATGTAGTAAATGCTGCTTTCTTGGCCACGTCATCATTTTTCATACAGTCAGAACGTAAGTTTCTTCGACGCTCCCGGGCTGCCAGAGCTTTATTTTGTAATCTCAGGCTTCTCTCTTCAGGAGACTCCTTGGCAATGCGTTGATAATATGCAGCCTTCTTTTTGTCCAATCGAATGCGCCTGTCTTCAGCACTCTCCGTGCTGCGCTTCTTAGCCTTCGGTGCAGGCACAGGCGCTTTCTTGGCCACGTCAGCAGATTTCTCAGAGCTCATGTTTGCAAATGTAATCACAATACAATGCAATGTGCATTAGAATATGTTTGTTAAGGAAGATATGAATAGTGAGAGTATATACATGTACAATACCATGATTTTATTTAATTTTTGTACGAAGAGTAAATGGAATTTTCTGGATATTTTTAAGTGGCAAACAGTTACTTATAGTAAGTGTATGTACTTGTAATTAGAAATGAATCTGTATTACAACCAATTAAAAAGAGACTTTAACATCAGATGTATGACTAAGTAGCCGATGTAGTCAAAACTGTCAGGGTACCAATATAGTGCAGGTTTAGAAGGGGTTAATGTCCGACTGGCAGGACTCTATTAAAGTAGGAACTTATAATGATATCAAAAAGATGATTGAAGGAGTTAATGTCCCACCGTCACTCCCACAACAGACTAAGCAGTGTAAATTATATCCAAAATGGTGTGCAAGGGGTTAATGTAGCACTGCCAATAGTAATAGACACTACAAAGGAAGCACTTAATGCACAAATGGTATATAAGGGATTAACTTGGCAGTGGCATTACAACTACACACTATATTATACAAATAACACCAAAAAGAGAATATAAGGGGTTAATGTACCACTGCCAGTACTAATAGACACAAAAAAATATGGAGTTAATGCTGAACTGGTATATAAGGGGTTAAATTCGCAGTGGCAGTACAACTGGAGGACTTTGAGTTTCAAATTTACCGCTGTAAGTAAGGCGCTATGCTCATTGGTCGCTATGTCCTGGCACCGACCAATAAGCATAGCGCCTAACTTCACATTGAGATACATAGTGGTCTTTAAAGCAATGCATGGGCAGGCCCTTGGTTCTATTTAGGGCCACGGCACTCGGCTCTCGACGGTCGTCACCGGGGCAGGAGGCCCTGCAACGACTCTCGATGACCGCTTCGCCATAGATAGATATAGATAGATAGATAGATAGATAAAAAAGTGGGTCAGGGAGCAGCATAAACAGCTGAAAAGCTGGTGCAGGCAAATCAAACCTTATCTTTAAAGGTTGTAGACAAATCCAGATCTGGAGAAAGACTTGCAGCACTCCAAGTTCTCAATGTGAAAAGAACTTTCTTTATTAGGACAGGCACAAAACATGCAACGTTTCAAGTCACAAAGACTTTTCCTCAGGCACAAGTGTCTCAACAGGAAATGCAGTTTATATATACAAACCTTAGCATATTAAATTGACAACTGATTAGAGTCATTAGAAAACAGAGAAACATCAATATTATATTAGTGGTTGTGCATACATAAGTGACAACAATTAAAAAAATACAAAAAGATACAAAAAGACATTAGCAAATCAATCAGGTTTATATGGACTGCATACAGTGTGAAAAACCTAATTTGAAAGGGCCATGCATAAGTGTACCATATTGCCATCATTATAGAGGTTTCATATGAGTTTCTATATGAAATGGAGCCAGTGGTGCTGGAATTAAAAGAAAATGGTGCATCTCAAAAAATATTAATAAGTGTTATGGCTCAAAGGGCCATCAATCATTTAGATTTGAATATTGTGCAAAATTGTGCAAAATGCAATATTAAGTTAAATAGACTTTATAAGTGTAAAAAGCTTTGAGCGCCATCTAGTGGCTGTGCTATATCATGTGCCATAAAATGAGACCATTCAGATGTATGGAATAGATCAAGCCAATACATCAGTTCAGTGGTATGTGGTTCTTTGGCTGAAACTAGAGGGATTAATATAAATCCTCAATACAAAACAGGGATTAAAATTGAACCAGTTTACCACTAAAATAAATAATATGGTCATAAAAACTAAAAATGTGTATATCTATTATATAATCACGAATGGGATTTTTGCCCCTTTTGAGACCGCTCTCGCTGCGAGTCAGCGTGGTCATGTGGATACGAACGAAGCATTGGCCGCGCAGCGGCCATTGCGAGCAGCTCTAAGGCGACTCGCTATGCCCGCGCAGCGGGCATGGCGAGTCGCCTTAGCAGCGCGAAGCATTGGCCGCGAAGCGGCCATTGCGAGTCAGAGACTCGCTCTGCTAGAATCCCGATGCATTGTGCATCGGGCACCCATCTAGTATATCATAATCAGCAATACATGTTACAGTGAAAATTAGTTCACACCGGTGCAAAAAATCATGTTATTAAACAAAAAAAAAACAAACAAAAAATGGCGACCTATAAAACCACATGAGTGCAACCACAAGGTATATTATAAACCAACATCTTTATACGTGCACCACCAGAAAATTATCATTGATGAAATAAAAAACAATTAGATAAAAAAAATTTAGATAAAAACAATAAGGTATCACGCATGGAACTTTCAATTTCAGGGTGAGTCATAATAGGGTAGGTTTTTCGTCCATATGGAATAGCCTGGAAAAAAACAAAGATCTGTTTCAGTACTCAAGTGTATTCAATTTTAAAAAAGCATAATTGCTTATACAGTAATATGATAAAAAACAGTGCAAGATAAAATATCATACAAACAAAAACAAAAAATGGAGAAAAAGGTTTAACATCATGGTACAAGGATCTTGAATCTTTCTTCGGCCAGTTTTACTCATGGGGTTAATTTATGATTGTGTTTAATTTATAATCTACATTAAGACCCCCTGGTTTTAAAGTACCTAACCGGTGTATCCAACGTAACTCCTTCTCCATCAGCAGTTTGTTGCGGTTGCCATTTCTTCTCAAAGGGGGGACACTGTCTATGATTCTACATTTCAAATCACTCTCCTGATGGTCGGCTTCAGTAAAGTGCTTGGAAACGGGGAGATTAGGGATTTGTTTTCTTATATTATATCTGTGTTGACCCATCCTCACTTTAAACTCTAACGTCGTCTCACCCACGTAATATAACCCACAGGGGCAATCCAGAAGGTAGACCACATGGTCTGAGGAACATGTATGGAATCCATTTATTTTGTAGGTATTCCCTCTTTGTTCAAAAGTATTACCCTTGCGCATATAGGGGCAGTTTACGCAGCCATAGCATGGGAAACTACCTGTTCTCCGTTGGCCCGTGATTGTAGATTGTAAATCTTTTTTGAAGCTGCCAATATCAGCCTGTATTAAGGTGTCTCTCAAACTACGCCCTTTTCTGTAAGCCAGAATTGGGGGTTTTTTAAATTCATCAATTTCAGGAAGACCCCTAGACAAGATGTTCCAATTACCTATGATTGCTTTTTTAATTTCATCTGATTCATTACAGAACATTGTCACCATAGGGATTCGTTTGTCCTTATTGGCAACCGCAGGTTTACCTTGGAGGGCGCGTTTTTTTTGTTGCTGTAAAACACCCTTAGGGTATCCACGTTTCAGAAACTTTTGTGTGAGCAGATCAGTAGTCTCTTTTAGCTCAATGGGATCAGATACGATCCTACAGACTCTTTGCATTTGCCCTTTAGGAATAGCCTTTTTCATGTTTTTTGGGTGATGGCTATCATAGCGCAGTAATTTATTTCTATCCGTGGGCTTAGTAAATAGGGAGGTTTTTATCTTGTTCTCTTTCAGAGTGACCTTCACATCAAGGAATTGGATCTCGTCCATAGAGTGGACCATCGTGAATTTTATTGTGGGGTCAATTGTATTTAGATAGTCAGAAAAACAATTGAGTTCATCCATAGAACCTCTCCAAAGGATGAAAGTGTCGTCCACATATCTCCACCAACATGCGACATGCGCAAAGTGGTGGGATGTGTAGACAAACTCCTCCTCTAATACAGTCATTACCGTATTTGCATATGATGATGCCATCCGTGCCCCCATCGCGATGAACTCAATTGTTTTTCTGACTATCTAAATACAATTGACCCAACAATAAAATTCACGATGGTCCACTCTATGGACGAGATCCAATTCCTTGATGTGAAGGTCACTCTGAAAGAGAACAAGATAAAAACCTCCCTATTTACTAAGCCCACGGATAGAAATAAATTACTGCGCTATGATAGCCATCACCCAAAAAACATGAAAAAGGCTATTCCTAAAGGGCAAATGCAAAGAGTCTGTAGGATCGTATCTGATCCCATTGAGCTAAAAGAGACTACTGATCTGCTCACACAAAAGTTTCTGAAACGTGGATACCCTAAGGGTGTTCTACAGCAACAAAAAAAACGCGCCCTCCAAGGTAAACCTGCGGTTGCCAATAAGGACAAACGAATCCCTATGGTGACAATTTTCTGTAATGAATCAGATGAAATTAAAAAAGCAATCATAGGTAATTGGAACATCTTGTCTAGGGGTCTTCCTGAAATTGATGAATTTAAAAAAACCCAATTCTGGCTTACAGAAAAGGGCGTAGTTTGAGAGACACCTTAATACAGGCTGATATTGGCAGCTTCAAAAAAGATTTACAATCTACAATCACGGGCCAACGGAGAACAGGTAGTTACCCATGCTATGGCTGCGTAAACTGCCCCTATATTGCGAGTCGCTGGCCCAGTGCGAGCAATGGCCGCGAAGCGGCCATTGCGAGTCGCTGGCCCAAATTCGAACCACAGGCTCGGCCACAACCTTAGCGATTTACCGCTCAGGTAGCGCGAGCAATGGCCGCGAGGCCATTGCGAGTCGCTGCCTGAGCCGCAACTCGCTCCCCGGGGACCATGTAGCGGAGGCGGCACAGCCGCCTCCGCTCCCCGCTACCCACAATTCTCCCCCCCCATGTCCGCACAGCCACCCCCCCATGTCCGCACAGCCCCCCCCCATGTCCGCACAGCCCCCCCCATGTCCGCACAGCCCCCCCATGTCCGCACAGCCCCCCCCCATGTCCGCACAGCCCCCCCATGTCCGCACAGCCCCCCCCATGTCCGCATAGTCCCCCCATGTCCGCAAAGCCCCCCCCATCTCCGCACAGCCACCCCCATGTCCACACAGCCACCCCCATGTCCGCACAGCCACCCACATGTCGTCCACACAGCCCCCCCACCTACCCCCTAAGCCCACCCGCACCTAACCCCCTACCGTCCGCCGCCAAGCCCCGACCCGCCGCCAAGCCCCGACCCGCCGCACCTAATCCCCTACCCCCAAAGCCGCAAGCCGCGCCGCACCTAAAAGCCCCACCGCTTCCTAAGCCCCTACCCCCTAGCCCCTAAGCCCCGCCGCACCTAACCCCCTACCGTCCGCCGCCAAGCCCCGACCCGCCGCACCTAATCCCCTACCCCCTAAGCCCCGCGGCACCTAAGCCCCTACCCCCTAAGCCCACCCGCACCAAACCCCCTACCGTCCGCCTCCAAGCCCCGACCCGCCGCACCTAATCCCCTAACCCCTAAGCCCCGCCGCACCTAAAAGCCCCGCGGCACCTAAGCTCCTACCCCTAAGCCCCGCCGCACCTAACCCCCTACCGTCCGCCGCCAAGACCCAACCCGCCGCACCTAATCCCCTACCCCCTAAGCCGCGCCGCACCTAAAAGCCCCGCCGCTTCCTAAGCCCCTACCCCCTAAGCCCTACCCCCTAAGCCCCGCCGCACCTAACCCCCTACCGTCCGCCGCCAAGCCCCGACCCGCCGCACCTAATCCCCTACCCCCTAAGCCGCAAGCCGCGCCGCACCTAAAAGCCCCGCCGCTTCCTAAGCCCCTACCCCCTAAGCCCCGCCGCACCTAACCCCCTACCGTCCGCCGACAAGCACCTAAGCCCCTACCGTCCGCCGCCAAGCCCCGACCCGCCGCACCTAATCCCCTACCCCCTAAGCACCGCCGCCTCCTAAGGTACCGCCGCTAACACCTAAGGCCCTACACCAGAAGCCCCCGCCGTCCCCTAACCTAACGTCCCCGTCGATTACTTACATGCCTTCTTAGTCATCTGATCGTCCGTCCGATCCACAACTCCTCCGTCCGGCCAGGCGTCCTCTTCCTCCGGCCCCGGGGGTCTTCTCTCTTCTTTCCGCCATCTCCGGCTCTTCGTCCGGCCCCGGGTCTTCTGTCTTCTTTCCGACAACTTCCAGCTCCGACGTCCTCTTCACTTATCATTAAGATAGAATGGACGACAAATCCACCATTCTACCTCAATGACAGAAGAGCCCCTCATTTCCCATTGAAATACATTAGCGGTGTGTCAGCGATTTTATGGCCGACCACCTGGTTCTATTTGTCGGCCCTAAAATCGTGGACACACCGCTAATGCATCTCTATGGGCAGTCAGCCCGATTTCGGATTGGTCGCCGACCAATCAGAATTCGAGCTCACTGCCCATAGACATGCATTAGCGGTGTGTCCGGGATTTTAGGGCCGACAAATAGAACCAGGTCGGCGGCCATAAAATCGCCGACACACCGCTAATGTATTTCAATGGGAACAAATAAATTTAATAATAAAAAAAATAATTAAAAAATATTTAAAAAATAATAAAAAAATAAATAAAAAATAATAAATAATTAAATAAAAATAATAATAAAAAAATTAAATATATGCTAATTATATCAGCCCTTTCGCGGACCTGAAAGAGAACTGGTTCTCAGCCTAAATAATAAATTTAATAATAAAAAAAATAATTAAAAAATAATTAAAAAATAATAAAAAAATAAATAAAAAATAATAAATAATTAAATAAAAATAATAATAAAAAAATTAAATATATGCTAATTATATCAGCCCTTTTGCGGACCTGAAAGAGAACTGGGTCTCAGCCTAAATAATAAATTTAATAATAAAAAAAATAATTAAAAAATAATTAAAAAAAAAAAAATAAATAAATAAAAAATAATAAATAATTAAATAAAAATAATAATAAAAAAATTAAATATATGCTAATTATATCAGCCCTTTCGCGGACCTGAAAGAGAACTGGGTCTCAGCCTAAATAATAAATGTAATAATAAAAAAAATAATTAAAAATAATTAAAAAAAAATAAAAAAACAAATAAAAAATAATAAATAATTAAATAAAAATAATAATAAAAAAATTAAATATATGCTAATTATATCAGCCCTTTCGCGGACATGAAAGAGAACTGGGTCTCAGCCTAAATAATAAATGTATTAATAAAAAAAATAAAAAAAAAATAAATAAATAATAAATAATTAAATAAAAAATAATAATAATAATAAAAAAAAATGCTATAAATTGTATTATTAATTTTATTAATGCTATTAATAATGCTATTACTGCTAATAATAATGATAATAATTATGCTATTAATGCTAATATTTGTTATTAATGCTAATAATTATGCTATTAATGCTAATAATTATGGTATTAATGGTAATAATAATGCTATTAATGCAAATAATATTGCTATTAATGCTAATATTTATGCTATTAATGCTAGTAATTATGCTGTTAATGCTAATAATTATGCTATTAATGTTAATAATAATGCTATTAATGAAAATAATATTGCTATTAATGCTAATATTTATCCTATTAATGCTATTAATGCTATTAATAATGCTATTAATGCTATTAATTATGCTATCATTGCTATTAATGCTAATATTTATCCTATTCATGGTATTATTAATGCTATTAATGCTAATAATAATGCTATTAATGCTACTAATGCTAATAATAATGCTATTAATGCTATTAATAATGTTATTAATGCTATTAATAATGCTATTAATGCTATTAATTATGCTATTAATGCTAATAATAATGCTATTAATGCTATTAATGCTAATAATAATGCTATTAATGCTATTAATAATGTTAATAATGCTATTATTAATGCTAATAATGCTATTATTAATGCTATTAATGCTAATAATAATGTTATTAATGCTATTAATAATGCTATTAATGCTATTAATTATGCTATTAATGCTAATATTTATCCTATTAATGCTATTAATGCTAATAATAATGCTATTAATGCTATTAATAATGCTATTAATGCTATTAATGCTAATATTTATCCTATTCATGGTATTATTAATGCTATTAATGGTAATAATAATGCTATTAATGCTATTAATGCTAATAATAATGCTATTAATGCTATTAATAATGTTGTTAATGCTATTATTAATGCTAATAATGCTATTATTAATGCTATTAATGCTAATAATAATGCGATTAATGCTATTAATAATGCTATTAATGCTATTAATTATGCTATTAATGCTATTAATGCTAATATTTATCCTATTAATGCTATTATGCTAATAATAATGCTATTAATGCTATTAATAATGCTATTAATGCTATTAATTATGCTATTAATGCTATTAATGCTAATATTTATCCTATTAATGGCATTATTAATGCTATTAATGCTAATAATAATGCTATTAATGCTATAATAATAATGGTATTAATGCTATTAATAATGTTATTAATGCTATTATTAATGCTAATAATGCTATTATTAATGCTATTAATGCTAATAATAATGCTATTAATGCTATTAATAATGCTATTAATGCTAATAATTATGCTATTAATGCTAATATTTATCATATTAATGCTATTAATGCTATTAATAATGCTATTAATGCTAATTTATCCTATTAATGCTATTAATGACTATTAATAATGCTATTAATGCTATATAATTATGCTATTATTGCTATTAATGCTAATATTCTCCTATTCATGTATTATTAATGCTATTAATGCTAATAATAATGCTATTAATGCTATTAATGCTAATAATAATGCTATTAATGCTATTAATAATGTTATTAATGCTATTATTAATGCTAATAATGCTATATTAATGCTATTAATGCTAATAATAATGTTATTAATGCTATTAATAATGCTATTAATGCTATTAATTTTATGCTAATTAATGCTAATATTTATCCTATTAATGCTATTAATGCTAATAATAATGCTATTAATGCTATTAATAATGCTATATTAATGCTAATTAATTATGCTATTAATGCTATTAATGCTAATATTTATCCTATTCATGGTATTTTAATGCTATTAATGCTAAATAATAATAGCTATTAATTGCTATTAATGCTAATAATAATGCTATTAATGCTATTAATAATGTTATTAATGCTATATTATTAATGCTAATAATGCTATTATTAATGCTATTAATGCTAATAATAATGCGATTAATGCTAATTAATAATGCTATTAATGCATATTAATTATAATGCTATTAATGCAAGTAATATTTATCCTATTAATGCTATTAATGCTAATAATAATGCTATTAATGCTATTAATTATGACTATTAATGCTATATTAATAGCTATATAATTATTATCCTATTAATGACATCTTAATTAATGCTATTAATGCTAATAATAATGCTATAATGCTAAATAATGTATTAAGCTATTAATTAATGCTATTAATGCTATTATTAATGCTAATTAATGCTAATTATTAATGCTATTAAATGCTAATTAATAATGTATAATGCTATTAATAATGCTATTAATGCTATTAATTATGCTATTAATGCTAATATTTATCCTATTAATGCTATTAATGCTATTAATAATGCTATTAATGCTAATATTTATCCTATTAATGCTATTAATGCTATTAATAATGCTATTAATGCTATTAATTATGCTATTATTGCTATTAATGCTAATATTTATCCTATTCATTGGTATTATTAATGCTATTAATGCTAATAATAATGCTATTAATGCTATTAATGCTAATAATAATGCTATTAATATGCTATTAATAATGTTATTAATGCTATTATTAATGCTAATAATGCTATTATTAATGCTATTAATGTTAATAATAATGTTATCAATGCTATTAATAATGCTATTAATGCTATATATTTATGCTATTAATGCTAATATTTATCCTATTAATGCTATTAATGCTAATAATAATGCTATTAATGCTATTAATAATGCTATTAATGCTATTAATTATGCTATTAATGCTATTAATGCTAATATTTATCCTATTCATGGTATTATTAATGCTATTAATGCTAATAATAATGCTATTAATGCTATTAATGCTAATAATAATGCTATTAATGCTATTAATAATGTTATTAATGCTATTATTAATGCTAATAATGCTATTATTAATGCTATTAATGCTAATAATAATGCGATTAATGCTATTAATAATGCTATTAATGCTATTAATTATGCTATTAATGCTATTAATGCTAATATTTATCCTATTAATGCTATTAATGCTAATAATAATGCTATTAATGCTATTAATAATGTTATTAATGCTATTAATTATGCTATTATTGCTAATATTTATACTATTAATGGCATTATTAATGCTATTAATGCTAATAATAATGCTATTAATAATGTTATTAATGCTATTATTAATGCTAATAATGCTATATATTAATGCTATTAATGCTATTAATAATGCTATTAATGCTATTAATTATGCTATTAATGCTATTAATGCTATATATTTATCCTATTAATGCTATTAATAATGCTATTAATGCTAATAATAATGCTATTAATGCTATTAATAATGCTATTAATGCTATTATTAATGCTAATAATGCTATTATTAATGCTATTAATGCTAATAATAATGCTATTAATGCTATTAATAATGTTATTAATGCTATTATTAATGCTAATAATGCTATTAATAATGCTATTAATGCTAATAATAATGCTATTAATGCTATTAATACTGTTAATTATTAATGCTCATAATACTGCTAACAATGCTATTAATACTGCTATTACTGCTAATAATAATGCTATGGCTTATATTATTGCTATTGATGATGCGATTATTATTTAAAAATCTTTAAAAAAACAATAAACATATTTTAGATACCCGATGCATTTGCATCAGGCTAACAGCTATAACTACTA
>JARQOC010000001.1:420864577-420929577 GCA_033576535.1 Allobates femoralis
GGTATCGGTGGGGGCTTAGGATGCGGCGGGGCTTAGGGGCGGCGGACTTAGGGGGAAGGGGCTTAGGTGCGGCGGACTTAGGGGGTAGGCGGCGGGGCTTAGGGGGTATCGGTGGGGGCTTAGGATTGGGCGGGGCTTAGGGGGTAGGGGCTTAGGGGCGGCGGACTTAGGGGGTAGGGGCTTAGGTGCGGCGGACTTAGGGAGTAGACGGCGGGGCTTAGGGGGTATCGGTGGGGGCTTAGGATGCGGCGGGGCTTAAGGGTAGGGGCGGCGGACTTAGGGGGTAGGGGCTTAGGTGCGGCGGACTTAGGGGGTAGGTGGCGGGGCTTAGGGGGTATCGGTGGGGGCTTAGGATGCGGCGGGGCTTAGGGGGTAGGGGCTTAGGGGCGGTGGACTTAGGGGGTAGGGGCTTAGGTGCGGCGGACTTAGGGAGTAGGCGGCGGGGCTTAGGGGGTATCGGTGGGGGCTTAGGATGCGGCCGGGCTTAGGAGGTATAGGTGCGGCGGACTTAGGGGGTAGGGGCGGCGGGGCTTGGGGATAGGCGGCGGGGCTTAGGGGGTATCGGTGGGGGCTTAGGATGCGGCGGGGCTTAGGGGGTAGGGACTTAGGTGCGGCGAACTTAGGGGATAGGGGCTTAGGAGCGGGGCGGACAGGCGTATGTGCATGGGAATGTAGTATACCATAGCGGTGTACACTACAGCCCCATGCTGTGGCTTGCCTCAGGCAGCGACTCGCAATGGCCTCGTGGCCATTGCTCGTGCGTTTCTGATCGGTCGCTGTGCCGACGACTCGCTGCCGCTGACCAATCAGAATCTTGCCTCAGGCAGCGACTCGCAATGGCCTCGCGGCCATTGCTCGCCATACATTAGCGGTATCTCGCTAAATTTATGGCCGAGCCTCTGGTTCGATTTTGGCTTCGCGGCCAATGCCTCATGAGTCGCGTGGCTGCAGGGCAGCCACGTCTTCGACGACGGAAGTACTGCCGAATATGACGGAAGTGAACTACGGCGATTATATATAAGATTACTAAAGCACACAGATATGCTGAGATTAAACAAGGCATTTTCTAAATTTCTTTGGAGGCGAAAAAGACAGAGAATCCGTATTAGCATACTTGTGTTTCACAAAGATAGAAGGGGATGCTAGGGTTCCCGGGTGTGAGGGGATATAATTTACTGTGCCTAATGAGGCATGTACTAGACTGAATCAAGGGGTCAAATAGATACTCTGATTATGACACAGAGACAGAATATTGTAAGCCCTGTGGGCTGACTTCTCTCCTACACACTTCTAGAACCAATATTCCCCAAAGAATAGAAAACTCATTGATATGCAGAGATACGTTAGTATCATGGAAAGTGGTAAGAAAAAAATCTTGGCCTGTCATGAAGAGTCTCAAAATATTTAAACCCATGGGCTTACACAGACCTCAAGATAGGCAGACAGAATGCATTATTGGAAACATGGAAATAAAGTGGGGTGAAGACATGAGTGCATGAGACAGAGGCAAAATGGTTAACAGACCAAGAAACTCTTGAAAAGTTTAATTTACCACCCTTTCACATAATCCAATTTAAACAATTACATTTTCATATAATGCAAAAATTTCAAGATGTCTCAAAAGAACACATATTAAATGGATGGGACGACTTGATAAGTAGAAATATTGGCACAATAAACATATCTATTATATATAGATCTTTTAGAGAGCAGCTGCTACCTCCGGGGCCGCAAAAATTATTTTCAGCATGGAAGAAACAGCTACGAGATGAGGAAGTGGAGGAGAAAATCACCTCTGAATGGGAGGAAGTAAGAAAGCACATAATCAATGAGAAGTGAGTTGCACACTAGGGACCGGGGTACTCGAGACCAGTTTGTACTCTCTGTGGGGCATGTCAAGGTGTCGGGCTCGGTCCCGTTGTCCCAGATGCGGCAAGTCAAGGGAGGATTTACAGGGGATTTGTCGTGACGCCACCTGGGGTATGTGGTCAGTGGGGACCACTGCTGCCGTATTCCTGCTGGGGACTGTGACTTGGGGCAGCGTGGATGGTACGCCGTCCTTGGGTAGGGCTGAGGGTCCCCAGGGCAGGTGTAGTAGTAATGGATGAGCCTGGTAAGGGATTGTGTTCGGTGCAGTTCACTTACTTTGTCGCTGCAGCTTCTCCAGCCAGTGTGTGGGAAAAGCAGTCTCCAGCTCCTCAGGTGGGACTCTGCTGCAACGCTGGAAGAAAGGAGTCTCAGGCAATGGTGAGCTTATCGGGTACTTTACTTAAGGTTCTTTAGCAGCAGTTCACAATGGTTTACAAGTTACAGTTCTTTCAGCTCTTTCAAGTTACAGTTCTCACACTTTAGCACTGTTCCGGGTAACTGGGTGATGCAGCTCAGGCAGCTCCTCTGCATTGCTTCCCTCAAGTCCTTTCAGGCCATTTCCTTTCTCTCTAACTCCTCACTTATGGGTTTGGTCTGGCCTTCACGGGCTTTTGTGTGACGCTTCCCTCTCTGTCAGGGTCACTAGGTCTAGTCTAATGGCTGTATTCCTAGACTGTGGTGGTAGGTAGGCTGCAGGTCATGGAGTATCTGCCCCAGTGTGTCTCATGATTAGGGTCCTAGAGTGCCCCCGGTCACCTCTACAGAGCCGGCTCTCTGGCTGTAGCAGTCTAGCCTCCAGTGTCCCAGGTATGGCTGTGGGATCACCAGGCCCCTTCGTCCTCACTGTCTTTCAGCTTCAGGGTTCCTCCAGTCAGCTAAAGTGTGTGTGGCTGCCAGGCCCTTGTCCTCCCACCTTTCCTCTGTCAAGCCGTGGGGTGTCTCTGTTTCTGGCTTCTTTCCCCTCGCCTCCGGCTATGGAGCGAGCTTTCTCTCCTAGGAATATAGCCTCTAGGATTCTGTGTCCTCCAGGGAACCTTTCCTCCTGGGAATGTCTGCCTCAACTCTCTATTCTTCTTTTCTGACTGTTCTGACTCACTGTGTCTTCTTCTCTTGCTCTAACTGTGTGTTCCTGGGTTTTTATTGTTGGTCTCTCCACTCACTTGTTCAGTGCTGCTCTATGCTCCACCCACACTATTCTTAACCCCTGCTACCCCATGCCTAACCTAG
This sequence comes from Allobates femoralis, assembly GCA_033576535.1. Lineage (NCBI taxonomy): Eukaryota > Metazoa > Chordata > Amphibia > Anura > Aromobatidae > Allobates > Allobates femoralis. The sequence continues at coordinate 420,867,674 of JARQOC010000001.1, forward strand.
AGTCCTAGGCGTAGGATTGGTGTGTGTACCTGTGTGGGTGTATTTTAGTCAACCGTCTCTATTTTACCTGGCTGCAGTTCACCCTGTGGCCTCCCTGGTCACAGGGGCGCCACAAGTGGAGGGATTCATATTTTTGCCTCGTACACAGGGCAATGTATGGTTTTAATATCCCAAATCAGAGTCAGGCACCAGATAAGATACAACAGTGCACAAAATGTAAGAGCATAAAAACTGCCATGAACCACGGTCTGTGGTTGTGTGGGGAGGTGCAGAATTTTGGCTCCAGGTTCAGACGTTGACAAAAAAGACCTGCAAAGTCAACATAGATTAAGAACCTATGTGCTGGATTTTCCACTATTTAGTAAAAGGGATGGAGAGAGTGAAAATTATGTTACTACACTACATAACCATATTTTTCGCTTTATAAGATGCACCGGATTATAAAATGCACTCCCAAATTTGGTTAAGAAAAAGAGAAAAAAAAAATTTTTTATGTTAAATGGGGTTCATCTCATAATGCCAGTGTCCATGTTATAATCAGTATATATGTCCCTCATACTTTTATATATATCCCCAATCCTGGTATATATATCCCCTCATCCTGGTACAAGGCCCCCACATGCTTGATATGGTGCCCGTGATGGTACATAGCCCTCAGTGATGGTACATTGCCCCAGTGATGGTACCTAGTCCTCAGTGATGGTACATAGCCCCCAGTGATGGTACATAATGCCCAGTGATGTTACATATCTCCCTCCCATCCTGGACATGACCCCCTTATCTTGCACTCACCTTGTCCATTCTGGACATGGCCCCCTCGTCCTGCACTCACCCCCTCCATTCTGGGTATGCCCCACGGTCACTTTATAAAGTGAAACAGTGGGGAATATCGAGAATGGAGGGGGTGAGTGCAGGACAAGGGGGTCATGTCTAGAATAGATGGGGTGCACCAGCATTTTTAAAATATTAAACGTTGTATAACTTACCCTCCACTACTTCATGCTTACAGCTCACCACCTTCTTCGCGTCTCTGTGCCCGGCACCCATTCAAGGGAAGACATCATCGCTGTGGGCCCTGGTCACCTAATTGGATACTGAGCATCACAGAGAAGGCGGCGAGCTGTGAGAGCGGAGCGGCGGGAGGTAAGTTATACAGCGTTTATTATTTTACTGTGTGCACCAGCATGATGACATATAAAGTGATGGTGGGGCATATACAGAATGGAGGGGGTGAGTGTAGGATGGGGTGGTGAGAGCAGGTTCATATAACATGCACGGCTCCCCCATCCATCTTTCTGAGCACTGAGGTGATGGAGAGCATGATGTAGTGAATATTATATGAGAATAATGAGTGGGGGCATGTGACCAAGGCCTGCCTCTGCAGCCCACAGCCTTCACCCTTCATCACAGCTAGTAACTTTGAATTATAACATTCACCCCTCACTTTCCCCCAAAATTTGGGGGAGCAAAAGTGCATTTTATATTCTGAAAAATACGGTAGCTCTTGTAGCAAAAAGAGTCATTCTGAGGAGATGGTTGGCACAAGAGATCCCGTCTATTGGTGAAGTTATTTCTGCTCTACGGAAGGCAATGACCCGGGAAAAATTCAAACCTGAGAGGGATAAACAAAAAATAACTAAAAAATTCTTTGGAAAATGGAGGGGTTTTATTGTGAAACAATTATCAACTGATGAAATAAAGTAGGTGGTTCTCCCCTTTAAAAATTCAGAATGGTACCTACTAAAGGATTTGCAATGGATCCTTGGAAAACTAAAAGTATAAATAAAGCAGAATATAGACATAAAGAAGGAATAGCTGATACAACATCCATATTAGATTGCAGGGATGGAAATTAGACCAGAGGGGGCAATTTGAAGACACTGAGGTGGTGGGGCTCGAGGAATGAAAAAGGAGGAGGAGATACCAGGAAGCTAGCATTGGGTTGATTGCACTAATTTTTTATGTTATGTAACTTATGGAATTCAACACTTTGTGAATTTTGTTTGATACTTTCTTTTAAAAACCTAATAAAAAGGATTTATAAAATTCTGTCACTAAAAACTTGTGGAAAAACATGATTGTGCTACCCTCAACTCTACAATTTAACATAGAAGACATAGTAAAAAATGTAAACTATGTGTAAGGCCCACGTCACACACACAGATATCTGTGCAGATATTGTTCGCAGATTTCTGGTTGTAGTGAAATCATGGACACATTGTTCTATTTTGTGGCTGTGTACAAATGTAACAATGTGTCCATGATTTCACTGCAACCAGAGATCTGCGAACAATATCTGCACAAATATCTGTGTGTGTGACGTGGGCCTAAGAAAGCCTTGTGCATCTATCCTGTTTTAAAATGAAAAAAAAAAACACTCTAGTCCAGGAGAACATTATTTTAATATACTCTGGGTTCACAGTGGCTAATGGGGACGTCACACACATCAATGTCGCCAGCGATCTCATCGCTGGTGCCATTGAAGGCTGATCGCTGGTGAGCTGTCACACAGGCAGACTCACCAGTGATCAGTACCAGTGAGATCGCAGTTAACCATGTAAACAAGTGGGTAACTAAGCACCGTGCGGCACTTAGTTACCCGCTTTTTACCCTGGATACCAGCTCCCAACGCTTGCTGAGAGGCGCTGGGAGCTGGCTTCTCGCTCGTCTCCCGGTGTCACACGTAGCGATGCTGCATGTCCACCGGGCGACCAACGCCAGGTTTTAGAGCAGGTTCTAAAACCTGGCGACCATCAATCAGCGATTTATCGCTGGTTGATGTGCCCTGTCACACACGTCAATATCGCTGCATTGTCATGTGCAGCAGCGATAGTGCAAGCGATATTGACGTGTGTGACCTCCCCATTAGGGACTTGTTGATGGAGTGAACCAGTATCATTTCTGGTGCATATGCTGAAAGTAAAACAAGAAAACATAAAGTAATTTGACCCATATTAATAGGACAAACTTGCATCTGGTTGTGTTTCGATAAAAACAATGTTTAGTATATTTTATAACTGAATGTTTTATATAGAAATTCTATAAATGGGGAAAATAATTTATTTGTAATTTCTGAGTATTTATGAGTCTATTTTTGAGTCTTTAAGACAAACAGTTGCTGTCTGAACAGTAATTTTTTTATTGAAAAAAAAATACCATATATATACACGGTTAGTGAACGTTTTTGCTTCTCTTATATTTGCCCTTATCAGAAAATGACATGACCAAAGTTTCAACATATAATTTGAATTGACAATATTTTGGTTGGTAACTAAGGTGGAATTTTAATCTACTCTTGTTACACAGACTCACTATTGAGTAATATAACATGTCCATGTTGAATTCTTGCATTGCTTCCGTGTAGTCATCATGCTGGTCCACCAAATATTTGCAAAGCAATCCATCCATTTTGTTTGCTCTCTTTTTTTCAACATGTAAAAACTACTTTTTCTGTGGATTAACTTGATGCATTGAAAAAAATTAAAAAGCTATATTTTATGAAGAAAATGCACTACAAATGTGATGCTTTTCTTCAATTTTTAGATCATATAACTAAGTTGTTTTTGTTTTGTTTTTTATAAGGCCTCATCATTTGGGAAGAATTTTTTAGACATATCTTCATAGGCTTCTTTCCAGGAGTTTTGCTTAAAAACACTGAAAATACACATGCATGCCCTTTTATGTCAGTCCTTTTTGAATACAAGTATGTGGACCCTTGACGCGGGCGCAAGCTTGCTATATTTTGGACAAAATATGGATCAATACCTCATGTATTTTATACCTAATTTTCTTCTTTCTATTACACATTTTTAATTTTTTTTAATTTTTATGCAGGATGCAGCCAGGCTCTTTAGTGTTTGTTGGATGAATTGGTGTGTCTGTTATGTGTGGTACACTTATATAGTGCTGGGCAGTCTGCCTGATCTAATTGGATAGGAGTCATCAATAGGCTGAAAACCAAACACTCTGCATCACATTTAGGCTATGTTCACACACGTAAATGTGATGCCCCTGCGGACTGGTGGCCACAGTATGGTACTGCAGCTGGGACAGGTAAGCAAATCCCTAGACCTAGTACTCCATGTCAGGCAGGGGATAATGGGGGAGCTGAGTGGGTGGAGTGTAGTGAAGGAAACCCAGGAAAAGGGTTGGAGGAACCAGAATAAAACCTGGGAACACAAAGTTAGGGAAGCACGAAGTGAGAGTTCTGGTTGAGGTTCCTGGCGAGAGTGAGAGGGTGAGGAATGATACCCCTAAGACGAGACACACATGCAGGCCAGGCACTGACAAACTTGCCAGGAAGAACACGGACCCAGCGGCCAGTGTCACTGTATGGCCAGTCCGGGTCCAATGCTACTGACTTGAGACAGAAGCAGAAGGGGTCTGAGGTGGAACTAGGAGTCAGGTACACCGAAGGACCATGTTGACACCAGGGGCCGGCCCTGTCGGGGACGCTTCAAGCCCCTAGCCATGAATTAACTGGCTGAGTGCGAGGTCTTCATGTCCTATACCCCATCCCCGGCACAATGAAGGAAAGGCAGTCACATAGGGCTTGGAGTCCCGAGCTGGGTGTACACCAGAAAGTCCACAATTGCTGGCCCGGAGTATGTGCGCGTGATTTAAGAGGCCCAAAAAGTACAAAAGAGGGGGTGCCTCTAGCAAGCCGGCCCAGCTGCAGACCAGCTACCGGGACCGGGAATCACTGCTGTACCGTGTGAACAGAGACTGAACTGTGTAAAACTAAGAACTGAGCAGTGGAGTAAAGTACCCAGTCAAACTCAGACTTTTTGTGTGAGACTTATTGTGTAGTGCTCACCAGCACCTGCAGAGCCACTGACTTGAAGCTGCAGTGCAGGCAGAGACAGCCTGCATGAGAAGAAGCAGAGACGCTAACCCTACAGAAGCAGCAGGATTCCTGCTGATGTCAATAAGTCATCCTATAACACGCCCACACATAGACTATATACCAGCCCAGGGGAAAACCAGCCCTTATCACCTCGCTGCCTATCGCCATCACCCCCAGGACCGTGACAAGCAGCAGTGGCTCATATTGGCCATAAACCACGGGTGGTGTCACATCCTTGACAAACTCTATTCTTTTTTCCTTTTTATTTTTATTCCCCTTTTATTGACATCACCCAAGGTCACGGAACCGGACCACAGCCATCACCGTGACATCCCCCCAGATAACAGAGACTGAAGGGGACCGGTACCGAGTACCCCATGGCCCTGGCAGGCGACTCATAAAGTTTTGCTGCAGCAAAACCTTAGGGGGTGTGCCTAGTTTTCTCCAAACTCCAGATGTCTTGGTAGGAGAAAACTTGCATTTTCTGCTGCGGGTTTCCTGCATTTTTTGCGCATTTCATTGCATTTTTGGCTGCTGTATTTTTTTTGCATGTTGGTCACCAAACCATGCCAAACCACAGAAAAGAATTCCACTTGAGGAAGACGCTTGGAGAGCGTAGAAACGCGTTGTGGCCTAAAGGACCCTGCCTTTTTATTGTACAAATAAAGCCGAGAGGTAACTATTCATAATAGCCTTGGTGGCGGTTGATTCCCCAGCGCTCACACAAATACCTATTACTCTTTTTGAAATACATTCGTTCCTCCGCTATGCGGAGTGAGGTATGGAGCAGCTCCGGGCAATAGGACCTTGGATGACGTCCTGAACACGCCCACGAACCCACCACGTGACGACTCACATGTGAGGTGCTGGGATTAAGGACGCAGTAAAATCTTCATTATCCACAGCCGCTTATTAGCCGAGGACACAGGGAGATAAACATCAATGCACTAATTCTTGTTGTGCAGACAGCACAACAAGCACAGGTGAGGTTCCCATTCAAATAACCTGCCCCCGATGACAATTACAGAGTGGCGCAACAATATTACCTTCTTTGTCACAGAAAAGAACTGACATGCTCATACTTTCAATAACGCAGCAAAACTTGTGCAGTTTACACTTTCTGCCGAGAGCAAAAACCAATAATCACATAGGTTTTGCTGAAAACCAAAAACGCAGGATTAGATTAGCATAGATTAGCATAAAACCAAGTGAAACCCTTATACAAAAAATACAGCAAAAATGCACTGTGTGAACACTGTGTGCCTCACCTGTGTTACTGGCACCTTAAACAAGCCTAATCTGTGTGCATGTTTAACCCCTTCATGACCTTGGATATATCCATATATTATGGTTGGGAAAGTGTTTCCAACATAACATGAAAATCATGTGCGGCACAGGAGCTGTACCTGCGCGATCACTGCTGGGAGCTAGGTTTACATTGCAGCTGAGTGCAGGCTCTCCCAGCCAGGAGCTGGCTGGCTGTTTAAGCCCCAAACTGCTGTAATCAATAGCGATCTCAGCACCTAGAGGGCTGAAAGAGAGAGCCATAGCAACCCAAGATCGCCTTGATGACTTCCAGGTCAGACAGCTATAGCAAGCCTCTTCGACCATGTACTTAGCATGGACTAAGAGGCTTCTGTCACTGCAAAACTGAAATGTTAATGCTTGTGCTCTGCAATGAATTATACCAGTGTTCAGAGTAATAAATATTACATTTTCCCATAGATCCAATCTATAAAAGTGTCACACTATGTAGTCACTTCAGTGAACACTGTTAGAAAAACTAAAAAATTGGCAAAAAATGCTTTTTCATCACACTGCCCAAAAAGCTGCCAAATGAACCATAATCAAAAAACATAATGTAAATGAAAATGGTATCTCTGAAAATGTCATCTTGTTCCATAATAAAACAAATCACCATACAGCTCTGTCTGTTAAAATTTTACTTACCCAAACTTTTCATTTCCTGGAGTCCATAGGCAGCACAGTATGGGTTAAACCCTTAAACCTAATGGTACCTTTACACGCCGCTACCGAAAGGTAGAAACCGGCAGGTGTCGGAGACAATTGTACCTTTTACCTTCAAAACACCGCGAAGTGGCGGCGTGTAATTCAGGTTGTACCTTCCTGTCCCTTTGGACACCTGTCTTTCAGCCGTGCTCAAAAACAAGCAGGTATAATCCCTATGGTAGTGGCGTGTAATCGGGGCACAGGTACGGTATTTGAGTTACCTGGGGCGTGCTTGAGCGTCTTGTATACCACGCCCCATCTGCTATCATTGGTGGGGACTACTGTGTACCCATTGGCTGTCCCTGCACAGGGCGGCATATTTAACGATCTGACCAGTCACACTATACATTTGCTATAGCGTCATGTATTAGCCAGCCTCCCTGCGATGGCTGGCCAATCATGATGTTATTGCATTGTCCAATCACCGTACGAGCGTTGTGTAATACACTACTCTGTCACGCCTATGTAGTTACGGCGCACAATATGTACGCCCATATTCCCTTGTTGTAGCGGCGTGTAAATCAGGGAAGGTGCTCCACAGAAGGTAACCTGCGGCACCCGTCGGCACTTCCAGGGAACGAAAATACCTTCTGTGGAGCACCTTGTGGCGGCGTGTATTTGTGGCATCAGGTACCGTTAGCGACCATTGAAAATGCACGCGTGCACGTGCGGTGCCTACCTGTTGCTACCTTCGGTAGCGGCGTATAAAGGTACCATTAGTCGGAACAGAAGAAATGTTAATTAGCAATACCAAATAATTAGTGAACTGACACCTCTTGTGTTTCCCCCAGCCCCTCCAATATAAAGGGGGTCGAGAAACCACATAACACATATAATTTCTAAACAATAATGATTTTAATGGGAGGGAAGTTTGCACTGGCTACGGATTTCAGGAAATGAAAATTTCGGGTAAGTAAATTTTTATCTTTCCTGATCGTCCTACAGCAGCACAGTATGGGACTTATCAAGCAATACCGCACTTAGGGTCGGGAATCGGTTTTTGATGACTGTTTAAGTACTCCTTTGCCGAAGGCCGAGCCCACAGAGGCTAAGATGTCTAGCCAGTAATGCTTCATGAATGTTGATGAAGATGTCCTCACAGATCTACAGATCCAGAGGAAGATGTGCCCTTTCAGCCCATGAGGTGGATGTAGCGTGAGTGGAATGAGCTCTAACTGACAACGGAGGTTCCAGTTGGTTTGATACATAAGTCTTGCAGATAACTGTTCGGATCAATTTAGTAAGTGCTTTTGCTAGCTTTCCGGCTGCGATTCGGCCCTTCAAACTGGAGGAACAGAGAGTTGCCTGAAGACAGATCACAACCATCCTTCTTACACCCAAAAGAGCAAGACCTTGACCAGTGGCATCGTCTAGCTCCTCGCCAATTACCAGAGTAATAATCTCTTGATTGATATTTGATGCAGAATCCACTTTTGGTAAGAACCCTGGTATGAGTCTCATGGCTATATGATCCAAGGCAATGATATGGCTCTCTGGAAGATAATTCATTTAATTCTACAATTATCCTTGCTGATGTAATCGCTACCAAGAATAGGGTCTTCCAGGAGATGTGCTTGATTGAAGCCTGTTCTGCTAGTTCAAACAGACTTTGAAGAGCTTTAAGAGGAAGTGAGAGATCCCAGGAAGGAACTGGTGGAACAAAGGGAGGTCTCAAATTCTTCACTGCTTTGAAGAACCTAGTTATCAGTGAATAAATAAACATTGTACTACCTAAGTTGGCATTGATCGCTGAAAACTGAGCCTTCAGGGTGTTTAGCTTTAGGCATTTATCAAACCCAGCTTGTAGGAACTGCCAAATGGAGGCCACCGTACTCCTGTCAAGACCTTGTGAGGAACACCACAAGCTGTAGATCTTACATAATCTGAATTATACCTTCAGAGAAGATTGTCTTCAAGTGGCTGCAAGTGTAGTAATGACAATATCTAGGAGCCCGCAGGAGACTAGATTCACCCTGACAATCTCCATGCCATTAGATGCAACTTGGCTGGTTCCAGGTGGAGAATGTCCCCTTGTGACAGGAGATCTGGTCTGATCGTAAGCTTTCAGAATCTTTCTCTCGAAAGCTGCTACATGAGTGGAAACAAATTTCTTTGAGGCCAGAATGAAATTACTTCAATTGCCTGCACCTTCTCATCTCGATTCTTGCAGAGTACCTTGAGGATCATCGGAACCGGGGGAAACACATACACCAGGCATCTCTTCCAATGGTAAACACATTGTTCAAACTACAAACCACTACCAGCATAACTGGAAAATCCTCATCGTACAAGTATAAACAAACATCTGATCTAGGTCAGAAAGGTTGCGAAAAAATTTAAAAAATGCAAATTCTTTATTAAAGTAAATATTAGGGTACCTTTACACGCCACCACTGTGGCTAGCAACAGGTATCCACCGCACGTGCACGTTTTTAACGGTGGATACCGATCGCCGATGCCACATATACACGACGCCATTACGTTCTCCACTGAAGGTATCTTTGTTCCCCGGAAGTGCCGACAGGTGCCGCGGCTAACTTCCTGTGGAATACCTTCCCCGCTACACACGCCGCTACCACAAAGGAATATGGGCGTACATATTTCGCGCCGTAAGTACATAGGCGTGACAGAGTTTGTGTATTCCATGATGCACAAGCGTTGATTGGACAACGCAATAGCGTCATGATTGGCCAGCCTGCACAGGAAGGCTGGCTAATACATGACGCCATTGCAATTGTGGACTGTGAATGATCAGGTCTTTAAATATGGCGCCCTGTGAAGGGACAGCCAATGGTTACACAAAGTTGCCCCCACCAATGATCGCTGATGGGGCGTGGTATCCATGACACCGTGGCACGCCTCTGGGAGTTCACTAGGCGACGCAACATTCATGCCTGTGCCGTTTACACACCACTACCATGGCAATTGTGCCATTCTGTTTTTGATCACGGCTCAGCAACCGGTATCTGAGTCAACTGCAGGACACCGGGAGGAACTGCCCTATTTACACGCCGCCATTTCGTAGCAATTTCATGGCAACAGGCACAATTATCCCCAGTGCGCGGCAGTTGCTACCTTCCTGTGGTGGCGTGTAAAGGTACCTTAACATGAACAAGCACATACAGAAAGACCTACAAAAAACAGAAAACCTTCAAACCCGAGGAAAGAAGGAGAACACTATATCCCAAGCTACGAGAAATGTAACAATTCTACAAGGTTACCAGAGTCGAACTGCTAAACAATAGGGCTTTATAATAATTATGGTTGTGAACTCTTCAAAAAATACCCCGTAGTCATGGTGCCCTGACTATTATTGGCCAGTAATCCATTGACCAGACATACTAATGTCTGACATATGGAGAGCCTACTGAGCAAGGGAGCCAGTAGACAACTGGGATATACTTATCCACACAACTAAAAGATATAGCGTTATGGACCCGCAAAACAGGCCCAGTGCCAGCACCCAGCATACACCCGGGGCCCTGAAGAAGTGAGAGGGCCCACAGCTGTCTGTGAGCAGAAGCAGATGAGACCCTATCGCAGACAGCTGCTCTCTCTCCCTCTCTTCTCTCTTGCTCTGTACTGATCTATGTAATCGGTACACAACAGGAGAGAAAGTTCAGCTCCTGGGGCTGAATGACCTTATGTGACTGATCACATGGCTGAAATCAAGAACCTGGAAGAACCTGCAGCAGCTCAACTTCTGCAGCCTCCGTGCAGCTCCCAGTGACTCCTCTCTCTTACTCAGCACAGATCAAGAAAAGCTGGATGAGCAAATATGTATGTGTGTATCTGTATGTATGTGTATATATGTTGTCTGTATGTGTGTGTCTGTGTGTGTATATCTGTATGTGTGTGTGTGTGTCTGTGTGTGCATATCTGAATTTGTGTGTATATCTGTATATGCTTGTGTCTATCTGTATGTGTGTGTATGTCTATGTGTATATCTGTATTTGTGCATCTGTACGTGCATGTATTGTGCATGTGATAAAGGAGAGAAAGAGAGAGGAGCGCTTCTGGGTGAAATCCGGTGGATAAGTGGGGTAAAAGGTTGTTTAGTGTGCTACTAACCTTACCGGGTTTTGTTGCCTACATAACCCAGTGTAGAAGCTTCCGGTGCTTGTGTGCACCATGCAATTGTATTTGCCTTTCTGGCTTCTAGGGGAACTTCCAGGGGAGCGGATCACGAGGGGTGTCACGTGCCTCTGACGTCACCACAGGTCCTTAATGCTCAGTCAGTTGTTGATTAGCGATGCAAGGCTTCCTGAACTCCAGCACTGCACCTCACTGCTCACCAGAGGTGTAGATAACAGGCATAAAGGGATAAAATGCAGTTTTGAGGGCGCTGCAGGAGAAAAGCAGCCAGACTTTTTAGATGCTTACTCTGTTTATTCAGGGTCACAACGCGTTTCAATGGATCCTCCGCCTTCATCAGGTGTATGGGGGTTCCCTAACAGTGTACAAATATATAAAGCTATTCTTAATGGTAAGTCATCTCCCCCTTAACCCATTAGAGTCCCAATACAATTCACAGCAAAAGAAGAGTGGGGAGCCCACTGGGACGGGGTAATCAGTACCGGACCGGGTTGCTACTAGGGATGTCACGGAGGGCCTGGTCTGGACCGTGTCCCGGATTCCGCAAGTAAAAGGGGATATTTACAAGGGATAAATGTTTGTCGTGACGCCACCCACGGTTTATATATTTCGTATATTTTTAAATTTTTTTTTAGACTTTTTTACACATTTTATATATATAATATTTTATATATATAATAATTTAATTTTAATTACTTGCATTATTAATAAAGATTGAATTTTAATAATCATATAAATTATATATATACAAATTTTCCCATATAATTTCTTTAAAGGGAACCTGTCAGGTGGTTTATGACCCTCCAGCTATCACTGTCTGTAGCTGCAGCTTTATAATACTACTAGATGGTGGCCCGATTCTAACGCATCAGGTATTCTAGAATATAGAAATAGGGATTGCATGGGGTAAAGCGGTAAGGGCTGAATAGGGAGGGACTTTGAGGACGGAATGGCGGGGGGAGGAGGACGGAGGGGTACATGTAGGTGGAGGACGGAGTGGCGGGGGGAAGAGGGAGGACTGAGTGGCAGGGGAGGAGGATGGAGGAGGTAGCGGCGGGGTGGGGGAGGATGGAGTGGCACAGGCAGGGGGAGGACAGAGCACAGAGCGGCGGGGGAGAGGAGGACGGAGGACGAAGCGGCGGGTTAGGGGAGGGTGGAGCAGCACAAGCAGGGGGAGGACGGAATGGCGCAGGGGAGGAGGACAAAGGAAGGAAGAGGAAGTGGTGGGGTGGGGGAGGATGGAGCGGCACAGGCAGGGGGAGGACGGAGGATGGAGTGGCGGAGGGGAGGAGGACAAAGAAAGGAGTAGGAAGCGGTGGGGTGGGGGAGGATGGAGCGGCACAGGCAGGGGGAGGACGGAGCACAGAGCGACGGGGGAGAGGAGAATGGAGGATGACGCGGCAGGGTGGGGAGGACGGAGGATGGAGGGGAGTAGGACAAAGGAAGGAGGAGGAAGCGGTGGGGTGGGGGAGGATGGAGCGGCACAGGGTGGGGGAGGACAGAGTGGCGGGGGGAGGAGGACGGAGGATGAAGCGGCGGGGTGGGGGAGGACGGCGCAGCACAGGCAGGGGGAGGACGGAGGAAGAAGCGGCAGGGTGGGGGAGGATGGAGCAGCACAGGCAGGGGGAGGACGGAGGATGGAGGGGAGCATGACAGAGGAAGGAGGAGGAAGCGCGGTGGGGGAACACGAAGCAGCATAGGCAGGGGGAGGACAGAGGATGGAGTGGCAGAGGTGAGGAGAACAAAGGAAGGAGGAAGCGGTGGGGTGGGGGAGGACGGAGCGGCACAGGCAGGGGGAGGATGGAGCACAGAGCGGCGCGGGGGGGAGGAGGCTGGACGGAGGACGAAGCGGCGGGTTGGGGGTGGCCGGAGCAGCACTGGCAGAGGGAGGACAGAGCACAGAGCGGCGGGGTGGGGGAGGACGGAGCGGCGGGGTAGGGGAGGACGGAGAACAAAGCGGCGGGGGTTGGGGGGAGGATGAAGCGGCACCGGCAGGGGGAGTAAGGAGCAGACTCAGACCCACACACAGAGTCACACCTAGACACAGACTCAATCCCACACACATACACACACAGACTCACACCCACAGCCAGACACACACACACACAGACTTATGGTACCTTTACATGCCGCTACTGGATGGTGGCAACAACCGGGTACTTCACGTGCACGAGCACGCACAAACGGTTGCAAACGGTAATCGCACCACCTTTACACGCCGCAACAAGGTGCGCTACAGTAGGTTACATCTATCTCTGGATACACCGCCGGGTGTCTCAAGTTACCTTCTGCAGAGCACCTTACCTCATTTACACACCGCTACAACAAGCTAATATGGGCGGACCTGGTGCAGCAGGGACAACACATAGGCGTGCCACAATTGTGGATTACGAGACTTCCATATGCTGATAGGACAAAGCAATAACATCATGATTGGGCAGCCAGTGCAGGAGGCTGACTAATACATGACATTCGAGCAATTGTGTAGTGTGACTGGTCAGCTCCTTAAATATGCCTCCCTATGCAGCAACTACCAATCGTAACGCAGGTGCTTCCACCAATGATCGCTGATGGGGCGCGGTAACCCGGAGGCTGTGTCACGCCCCAGCTACATACCAGGTACATAGCATGGTGTAGAAACAACCCTTCTGTTCCTTCTTTACACGCCGATGCAGTTCGCTACAATCGCCTGGGTAGCCACCTGTTTTAGGGCAGTGCTTGGAAACAGGTGCCGCTATTGGCGGGTGGCTACAACCGTCTTCACACGCCGCTACCACGGGTTGAATTGGCGGTGCAAGATACATTTCTCTCATGTACCCGGTCGTTGCCACCATCCAGTAGCGGTGTGTAAAGGTACCATTATACAGACACACACACACAGACTTATACAGACACACACACACACACGGGCTCTCACCTCTCCCCTGGCAGTCCCAGTGCTGGTGCTGAGAGCCGTGTCAGCAGAGCGTAGGTGTGGAGGAGGCGGGAGCAGAGGCGGCAGTGTGCAGGATGATCCCGGGTGTCAGCAGCACATGCCAGCCGGGGACCAGCTGCACTGACAGGGGCCGGCTGACACCCGGGATCAGGGCTGGCTCCAGGTTTTTGCGGGCCCCGGGTGAAAGAGTCTTAGTGGGCCCCTTTTACACATACAGACATGTCTCTCCGCTCTCTTTGTATGTCTCCCCGCTGTATGTAGTCTCCTCTCTCTGTGCGCTTTCTCCCCCCTGTGCAATGTCTCTCCCCTCTTTGTGCACTGCTTACTCCCCCCACGTGCACTGTCTCTCCCCTCTTGTGTATGTTTCCCCCCTATACACTGTCTCTCCCCTCTCTTTGTATGTCTACCCCCTGTGTGCAGTCTACTCTCTCTGCGCGCTTTCTCCCCCTGTGCTCCTGTCTCTCTTCCCTGTGCTCCTGTCTCTCTTCCCTGTCCTCCTTTCTCTCTCCCCTGTGCTCCTGTCTCTCTCCCCTGTGCTCCTGTCTCTCTCCCCTGTGCTCCTGTCTCTCTCCCCTGTGCTCCTGTCTCTCGCCTGTGCTCCTGTCTCTCTCTCCTGTGTTCCGGTCTCTCTCCCCTGTGCTCCTGTCTCTCTCCCCTGTGCTCCTGTCTCTCTCCCCTGTGCTCCTGTCTCTCTCCCCTGTGCTCCGGTCTCTCTCCCCTGTGCTCCTGTCTCTCTCCCCTGTGCTCCTGTCTCTCCCCCCTGGATGCCTGTGTAATTTGCATATTACAGACTACACACTACATATTGCATACCACACATTACACACTGCACATTACACGCCGCACATTACACATTACATACCACACACTAAACACCACAAACTACACATTGCACATTACACGCTGCACATTACACACCGCACATTACACATTACATACCACACACTCAACACCACAAACTACACATTGCACATTACACGCTGCACATTTCAGATTACATACCACACACTAAATTCCACAAACTACGCATTGCACACTTCATATTACACACCGCACATTACACACTGCACATTACACATTACATACCACACACTAAACACCACAAACTACACATTTCAATTTGCATACCACACACTAAACAACACAAACTACACATTGCACATTACATACCACCAGTGCTTTTTTTGTAAAAAAATATTTCCTGGAACGCCTCTCGGAGCCGAGGGGGAGTGGGGGGTGCCTGGGGGCGGGGTTGGAGGCGGGCTTCCATCATGGGCCGGGCGAGATTAATATATTTAATATATTAATATGTTTGCTCTGAATGTTGCACCCGGTCTTATTTTCAGGGGGGAGGCATACACACACAGGGGCATACACTCACAGGGGCATACACTCACAGTACGGTGGCTCAGTGGTTAGCACTGTATATGGTGGCTCAGTGGTTAGCACTGTATACAGTGGCTCAGTGGTTAGCACTGTATACGGTGGCTCAGTGGTTAGCACTGTATACGGTGGCTCAGTGGTTAGCACTGTATATGGTGGCTCAGTGGTTAGCACTGTATATGGTGGCTCAGTGGTTAGCACTTTATATGGTGGCTCAGTGGTTAGCACTGTATACGGTTGCTCAGTGGTTAGCACTGTATACGGTGACTCAGTGGTTAGCACTGTATACGGTGGCTCAGTGGTTAGCACTGTATATGGTGGCTCAGTGGTTAGCACTGTATATGGTGGCTCAGTGGTTAGTACTCTATACGGTGGCTCAGTGGTTAGCACTGTATACGGTGGCTCAGTGGTTAGCACTGTATACGGTGGCTCAGTGGTTAGCACTGTATATGGTGGCTCAGTGGTTAGCACTGTATATGGTGGCTCAGTGATTAGCACTTTATATGGTGGCTCAGTGGTTAGCACTGTATACGGTGGCTCAGTGGTTAGCACTGTATACGGTGGCTCAGTAGTTAGCACTGTATACGGTGGCTCAGTGGTTAGCACTGTATACGGTGGCTCAGTAGTTAGCATGTATACGGTGGCTCAGTGGTTAGCACTGTATACGGTGGCTCAGTGGTTAGCACTGTATATGGTGGCTCAGTGGTTAGCACTGTATACGGTGGCTCAGTAGTTAGCACTGTATACGGTGGATCAGTGGTTATCACTGTATACGGTGGCTCAGTGGTTAGTACTGTATATGGTGGCTCAGTGGTTAGCATTGTACAGTGGCTCAGTGGTTAGCATTTTCGCTGCCGTGCTATGGTGGCTCAGTGGTTAGTACTCTATACGGTGGCTCAGTGGTTAGCACTGTATACGGTGGCTCAGTGGTTAGCACTGTATACGGTGGCTCAGTGGTTAGCACTGTATATGGTGGCTCAGTGGTTAGCACTGTATATGGTGGCTCAGTGGTTAGTACTCTATACGGTGGCTCAGTGGTTAGCACTGTATACGGTGGCTCAGTGGTTAGCACTGTATACGGTGGCTCAGTGGTTAGCACTGTATACGGTGGCTCAGTGGTTAGCACTGTATATGGTGGCTCAGTGGTTAGCACTGTATACGGTGGCTCAGTAGTTAGCACTGTATACGGTGAATCAGTGGTTATCACTGTATACGGTGGCTCAGTGGTTAGTACTGTATACGGTGGCTCAGTGGTTAGCATTGTACGGTGGCTCAGTGGTTAGCATTTTCGCTGCCGTGCTATGGAGTTCATAGTGTAATATAAGTGCAAAAACACTTTATTCTTAATATTATGTCACAATACTGGGATCTGAGGATCTTCTATTTCGAGGTCAGGGGCTCTCTGACGCCGTGTTGCTGTCTGTCTCGCTGTCGTCCTCTTTTGACACTGCAGTGTGGTGGACAAGAGAGCATTAACTGGTTAATAACAAGAAGTATGGAGTGTACTAACTGAGCCATAAATGCTCCCCATACCAGTAGGATTACTATATGGATTTTAGTGTTAGGGTACAGACACACTGGTGTGAAACTCTGATGAGAGCAATGTGTGATTTTCTCACATTGCAATCAATCTCTGAGAGCACAATGACGAGTGTGGGACGCTTTTTTCTCATCCAGATTCAGGATGAGAAAAAAGTTGCAACATGCTGCGACAGTTTGCGACTCACACCGAGACTCACCAATGCAAGTCTATGTGTCTGACAAAATTACATACCGCACACTGACAGCACACGGACCATCCGAGAGGCATCAGCTTTTTTCACGGATACATTATCATTCTGCAGCTGAGACAACTGTAAAATGTTCCTGTAAATGATTCTACACTAATAGCTGCTGAGAAAAAACACGGATTGATTGCACACGGATGTGATCTGAGAATCTGAGAGAAATGTCGGACACTCACACAGCAGTTGGATGCCAAATGGACAAAAAAACAGATGTCACTTGTCCGACTCTCCTGGATGAGAAACAGACCGATTTTAAGGCGGCGGGAGACAGTGTACCACCAAGTCCCCAGCTTCGTGCTGTGCACAGTGTACCACCATGTCCTCAGTTCTGTGCACAGACAGAGTACCACCATGTCCTCAGCTCCATGCTGTGCACCACCATGTCCTCTGCCCACACTCCACCATGTCCTCTGCACCCCCCCTCCATGTCCTCTGCACACCCCTCCATGTCCTCTGCACACCCCTCCATGTCCTCTGCACACCTCCCATGTCCTCTGCACACCCCTCCATGTCCTCTGCACACCTCCCATGTCCTCTGCACACCCCTCCACGTCTTCTGCACCCCCCTCCACGTCCTCTGCACACCCCCCACGTCCTCTGCACACCCCCCTCGTCCTCTGCACACCCACCACGTCCTCTGCACACCCCCCTCGTCCTCTGCACACACCCCTCGTCCTCTGCACACCCCCCCTCGTCCTCTGCACACCCCCCACATCCTCTGCACCCCCCCTCATCCTCTGCACACCCCCTTGTCCTCTGCACACATCCCCATGTACCTTGTAAAGTCAGTCCCAGTTCCTAATCCGGCATTCTTCTTCCCGGGCAAAATGTAGCTCCGCCCACCTGAGTCACATGTGCGTGACGTCATGGCAGGTCCTGTTCCACCCGGCATCTGTCCCCGCCGACCTCAGCCAGCGTCATGCACCAGCAGTGCAGCACCAATACTAGTGAGGTGAGGCGAGAGGGCGCGATGACCGCGGGGGGGCAGCAGGCAGCAGATATTCCGGTATGCCGTACCGGATCGCACCAGGTTTTCCCGGTACGGCGCACCGGCCCGTTCCGGTACAAAAAAAGCCCTGCATACCACACATTAAACACCACAAACTACACTATCTTTTCTGTAGTTGGAGCAGTGCAGGCACCCCTCTCTCTTCTCTGACGCTGCTGAGAACATAGGACAGATAGGAGAATACAGAGGAGGGGGAGTAGGGGCCCTGCAGTCTTCTTTGAAGCCGGAGCTGGGGGCCCCTGCAGTCTTCTTGGGAGGGGGAGCTGGGGCCCTGCAGTCTTCTTGGGAGGGGAGCTGGGGGCCCCTGCAGTCTTCTTGGGAGGTTGAGCTGGGGGCCCCTGCAGTCTTCTTGGGAGGGGGAGCTGGGGGCCCCTGTGGTCTTCCTGGGAGGGAGAGCTGGAGGCCCCTGCAGTCTTCTTGGGAGGGGGAGCTGGGGGCCCCTGCAGTCTTCTTGGGAGGGGGGGCAGCAGCAGATCTCCTCTCCTGTGTGCACCGCGATGGTGCAGGAGATAAAGATCTGCTGCTGCCGCCGACTCATTACTGTCACGCTGGATCAGCAGCTCCGCTCAGGTTAGGAGGGGGAGTGGGTAAACAGTGCTCAGGGGGCATCAGGTGCAAATTTCACAGCGCCAGGGACCTGGTGGTGTTCCCCAGCAGACCAGGGTCCCAGCACATGCCCGGGTGTGCCGGGTGCTGACGCTGGCCCTGCCCAGGATCATCCTATGGCCGCACAGTCTGTCACAGACTGTGCGGCCATAGGAAGGAGGAGCCTCATGATGCGCACTCCCTGCACCCCGGGCGCCCCGACCCCGGCAGCTCCTGGTGTCAGTGGGCGACTTGTGGCGGGGGTTAATGACATGAGGGTGTGGTGAGACTGCGGCGGAAGTTCACTGTGGTCGCGCTATCCGCCGCCACCATCTTTTGTTCTCTGTCTGTGTACAGAAATTGCACACTAGCACTGATTGGTTGAGCCCGCCGGGCGGACCAATCAGTGCTAGCGCGCGATTTCCGTGACAGACAGACAACATTAGACGATTATATGGTAGATTCTAATCATCACTGTCTGAACTCATAGTGTAATGTGAAAGGGAAAAAAAAAGCATTTATACACTTACATTTCAGTCCCCACCTTGGAGGAGGGGGACTGTCTGGCAGGATATTAGTTAACTCACTTTTAACTTGGATGGCTAAAGGACCTGTGTGATGTAACGATCATGTGACCATAGTGGGCAGAGCTAAGCCAGCAAACGTATTATATTCTATGAGAACTTAGCTCCGCCTATTGTAGTCACATGGTTGTGACATCACATCAGGTCTCCCAACATGTTCTAGCACAAGGCTGAAATGTTAACTATTAACCTGCCAAACAGTCCCCGTCCTTCAAGCTGGAGACTGACTGCCTCATTGCATAAGGAAATGTAAGTGTATAAATGCTTTTTTTCACCTTTCACATTACACTCTGAGCTCAGACAGGGATGATTAAAACAGTATTATGAAACTGCAGGTACAGACAATGGGGGATGCATAAACTAGCTGACAGGTTCTCTTTAAATAGAATGCTTGGAATGGATATCTCCCATTTTCTTCTCTCTCTCTTCTTTTGCTGTGAATTGTATTGGGACTCTAATGGGTTAAGGGGGAGGTGAATTACCATTAAGAATCCCTTCATACAGTATATATATGTACACTGTTAGGGAACGTTGTGACCCTGAATAAACAGAGTAAGCATCTAAAAAGTCTGGCTACTTTTCTCCTGCAGCGCCCTCAAAACTGCATTTTATCCCTTTATGCCTGTATTGTGCATGTAACAGAGATGTGTGTTTTTATGTGTATGTATTGTACACGTTGCAGAGCTGTGTGTATATGTATGTGCATGTAACAGACTGTCTGTGTTTGTATGTGCATGCAGCTGAGCTGTGTGTGTTTGTATGTGCATATATTGTGCATCTGTATGTGCATGTAAGAGAGCTGTGTGTGTTTGTATGTGCATGTATTGTACACATGAGCAGAGCTGTGTGTTTGTATGTGCATGTATTGTACATGTAGCAGAGCTGTGTATGTAGTGTTCATGTAGCAGAGCTTTGTGTGTTTGTATGTGCATGTATTGAGCATGTAGCAGAGCTGTGTATCTGTATTTGAATGTATTGTGCATGTGTGGCGCCCCGCAACGAGTGCGTCACAGGAAGATATTGCATCCCTGACTGAAGATGTAATATCTTCCGTCTCAGTGATGAAATAGTTAAATCCAGAGCTCCATGTACCACATGCACCACTCAGAGGTAGAGGACCAATCAGGTCCTGGTGGGAGGAGTGTAAGGTGTAGTGTGGGGGAAGTTAGGAGGGGAAGCAGAGAGGAGTTGGAGTCGTGTTCAGGAAGAAGGAGGAGAAGGAGCAGGAGTCTGCACAGTGCAGTGCAGAACTGGAAAGGCAACCCAGCAGGGAGGGCACCATCAAGCGGTGACCCAGACCAGAAAGCGGGCAAATAGCAACTAAGCAACGGGTCCAAAGACACCCATGCCCCAGTCCTACCGAACACCGGTTCCGAGGCAGTCAGTCGTCCACCACTGTTCTGCAAAACCGGAGTCACGGAGTAGCTTTATAGGAGCGCCTCACTACAGCCACTAATCCAGCAGTCTTACCAGCGGGGTACCCACTATTGGGATTCAGGACCCTCTACAGCCCTGGTTAGAAACCCGGCTAAGGTAATCCGGAGAGGTCCTCCCAGTGCCTTGAACTGGTGCACTAAGGCAGCGATGGCAACAAGGATAGGACAGTTAGTAACAGAGGAACACTGTGGAGCTCTGGACAGAGGCTGTTCATCACTGGGACCACCCGGTCCATTACCTAAAGAACTGTATACCGTGTACTGCACCGAATTTACTGTAAAGACCTGTTACAGAAGAGCATTGTGTCAGTGCATTTCTTCCAGAACGGCTTTTAAGCCTTGCACCCGGATTGATACTAAAAACAACTGAGTTGCCGTATTCCATCCAGTGCAGCTCCTGGCCCCGGGGATTACTGCTCATCCAGTGGGGAGCATCCCATCTAGCTGCCGCACATCCCTCGGAGGCCCAAGCAGCACCGGTGCCATCACCAGACTCCCACAGGTGGTGTCATGAGACAAACAAGACTTTATCCCAATCTCTTATCCCTTCCATTTGACCACCGGGCCCCACAGCCTCAGGCGCGGAACCGTGACAAGTGAAGCATCGCCTGAGACCTGATAACCCGGCAACGGTGAGTCACATGCAGCAGAGCTGTGTGTGTATCTGTATGTGAATGTAAAAGAGCTGTGTGTATGTTTGTATGTGCATCTAGCAGAGCTGTATGTGTTTGTATGTGCATGTATTGTACATGTAGCAGAGCTGGGTATGTAGTGTTCATGTAGCAGAGTTTTGTGTGTCTGTATGTGCATGTAGCAGTGCTGTGTGTGAATGTTAAAGGGGCCCACAAAAATCTGGAGCCGGCCTTGCCACAAAGTATCAAGGTTACTAAGGCTATACAATTTTGTATAACTCTTACAGCAATGGAATTTAGTATTCCTGTTACTTATAAGTAGTAAAAGCCACTTACTAATAAACTTACGGTACTTAGAATGATTTCACATAATAAGATTCAAAGGAGTCCGACCTCTGGGCTCTGGGGTCTTGGAGATGGGGAGATAGAAAGAGGGGGCGCAAATCTAATTGCAGATTATATATTATGGTAAAAGGTAACAAGTTTTTTGCTCACCCTTTTGATGTCTTTAGTAGTCATATATCCACACCTTATGGGGTCACTTAATCCACCTCCTTCCTTGGTGTACCGGTCTCCCGATTTGCTGCTATGTCCCAGAGTTGACAGAACTTCCAGTCCGGAGTCCGTAGATGCGTTCACAGAAAGGGATTATCTGGTGTATAGACGAGCGCTCCCGGTTCCGGTGTAATCATCTATTATATAATTGCCGTAGCGACCTCCATCGCGTCCGGCGCTACTTCCGTGGCTTTGTTCGCGTGGCTCGGCACTTTCTCCAGGACTCTGTTCGTGGTCGCACAGCGGCCCCGCACCCCGCACCCCGCGAAGCATTGCCCGCGAAGCGGGCATTGCGAGCCGTTGCCCCGCCAACAAAGCCACCAACATGCCCCCTGAGCATGGGGCTGTACTGTACACCGCTATGGTATACTACAGCCCCATGCCCAGCCGCCTGTCTGCCCCGCTCCCCTTGCCGCCGGCAAGGGGCTGTACTGTACACCGCTAAGGTATACTACAGCCCCATGCCCAGCCGCCTGTCCGCCCCGCTACCCTACTCCTCCTAAGCCCCCGCCCCACTACCCTACTCCTCCTAAGCCCCCGCCGCCCCCTAACCCCCTGCCGCCGTCACCCCCTAAGCCCCCGCCGCCGTCACCCCCTAAGCCCCCGTCACCCCCTAAGCCTCCGCCGCCGTCACCCCCTAAGCCCCCGCCGCCCCCTAAGACCCCGGCGCCGTCACCCCCTAAGCCCCCGCCGATGTCACCCCCTAAGCCCCCGCCGCCCCCTAATACCCCGCCGCCGTCACCCACTAAGCCCCCGCCGATGTCACCCCCTAAGCCCCCGCCGCCATCACCCCCTAAGCCACCGCCGCCGTCACCCCCTAAGCCCCCGCAGCCGTCGCCCCCTAAGCCTCCGCTGCCGTCACCCCCTAAGCCGCCGCCGCCGTCACCCCCTAAGCCGCCGCCGCCCCCTAAGCCCCCGCCGCCGTCACCTCCTAAGCCCCCGCCGCCGTCACCCCCTAAGCCCCCGCCACCCCCTAAGCCCCGCCGCCGTCATCCCCTAAGACCCCGCTGCGGTCACCCCCTAAGCCCCCGCCGCCGTCACCCCCTAAGCCCCCGCCGCCGTCGATCACTTACATGCCTTCTTCTTCATCTGATCCTCCGTCCGCTCCAGGAGTCCTTCGTCCGGCCCAGGCGTCCTCTTCGTCCGTCCCCGGGGGTCTTCTGTCTTCTTTCCGCCATCTCCGGGTCCTACGTCCTCTTCACTTCACATAGAGATAGAATGCACGAAAAATCGTCCATACTATCTCTATGGGAAGTGAGGCGCTATTCTGATTGGTCGCGGTCAGCACACAGCGACCAATCAGAAGAGCGCCTCACTTCCCATAGAGATACATAGTGGTGTTTCGGCGAAGTTATGGCCGGGCCCCTGGTTCTATTTTCGGCCACCAGTCTCGGCTCTGATCGGTCGTTCAACGGGGCCGGAGACTCGCTTCGCGGCCATTGCTCGCGCCTTAGCAATGGCTCGCAATCATTGCGAGCCGTTGCTGATGCGCGAGCAATCGCCGCGAAGACGCCATTGCGAGTCTCCTGCCCCGTGGAACGACCGACCAGAGCCGAGACCGGTGCCCGAAAATAAAACCAGGGGCCCGGCCATAACTTCGCCGAAACACCGCTATGTATCTCTATGGGAAGTGAGGCGCTCTTCTGATTGGTCGCTGTGTGCTGACCGCGACCAATCAGAATAGCGCCTCACTTCCCATAGAGATAGAATGGACGAAAAATCATCCATTCTATCTCTATGGGAAGTGAGGCGCTACTCTGATTGGTCGCCGTCACCACACAGCGACCAATCAGAAGAGGGCCTCACTTCCCATAGAGATACATAGCGTTGTTTCGGCGAATTTATGGCCGGGCCCCTGGTTCTATTTTCGGCCACGGGGCTCGGCTCTGGTCGGTCGTTCCACGGGGCCGGAGACTCGCAATGGCCGCTTCGAGGCGATTGCTCGCGCATCAGCAACGGCTCGCAATGATTGCGAGCCATTGCTAAGGCGCGAGCAATGGCCGCGAAGCGAGTCTCCGGCCCCGTGGAACGACCGATCAGAGCCGAGCCCCGTGGCCGAAAATAGAACCATGTTCCCGGCCATAAAATCGCCGAAACACCGCTATGTATCTCTATGGGAAGTGAGGTCCTCTTCTGTTTGGTCGCCGGTAGCACACAGCGACCAATCACATTAGCGCCTCATTCCTCCATGTATCCCTATGGAAAGGCGCCCTCCAATCACAATCACGGCGCCATTTTTGAACATACATAGCGACCAATCACATTCATGGCGCCAGCTTTCTGAGGTTGCCGCCCACCAATGAGATAAGGCCGCTATATATACCGCGAAATTTGAATATTTTTCAACACATCATTCTACCTCTGCGTATACTGTTTGAGGGAGGACGAGAAGCTACCGCCGGACCATCTGTTGGACTATATTTCAGCCAAGATATCCATCCTTCGTGAGGGCCGTCGGAAAGCAAGCGCCGGACCATCTGTTGGACTGTATTTCAGCCAAGATATCCATCCTTCGTGAGGGCCGTCGGGAAGCAAGCGTCGGATCGGCTTCTGCGATTCATCAGCTAAGATATCCTTCTTGAAATATATCTTTTCACATCAGAGGCTATATTCCTGATGCTAACTTTTATTTTCACCTCTTTTGCTATCTTTTATTTTCACCACTTTTACTATCTTGCGCCATGCAGCGCCAATCGGCGCTGCATGATGCCTGCGCCACAGTTCGGACACTTTGCCGCTGCAAACGCCAACTTCTGCGGCGCTTTCTCTGCTGAGCGCCTGGTTCTATTTTCGGCTACGGCGTTCGGGAAGGTGGAAGTATGTAGCTCCGCCCCGCTTTGTTGTGATTGGACAGCGGCAACTTCACAGAGTAGCGCTGTGATTCTGATTGGTCGCCGGTCAGCGGGGAAAGCCGCGCTTTCCCTGCCGAGGGCCTGGTTCGATTTTTGGCCATAGTGGTCGGCGGCATCGGGCTTCGAATTTTTTGGTATTTGATTACTTTGATTGTATTTTAATTAGTTAATGTTATTAATATTTTAATTTTATATATATATATATATTTTTTTTATTATTATTTATTATTTTTATTTTATTATGTATTATTTTTCTAAATATAGTAATTTATTATTTTTAATTCAATTTTTTTTTGGATTAGTTTGATTTTATTTTTATTAGTTAATGTTATAAATATTTTAATTTTATACATTTTTATTTTAATTATTTTTATGTGTATTTATTTATTGTTATGTTATTTTATTTTAATGTACTGAATTTTTGCCATTCCGAAAGATGGAGGAATGAGGCGCCAATGTGATTGGTCGCGGTGTATTTTCAAAAATGGCGCCGTGACTGTGATTGGAGGGCGCCTTCCCATAGGGATACATGGAGGAATGAGGCGCGATTGTGATTGGTCACGGTAGATAGCGGTTTGATTCCGATTGGTCAGCGCTCAGCGGGGAAAGCCGCGCTTTCCCTGCCGAGCGCCTGGTTCAATTTTCGGCCATAGTGGTCGGCGGCATCGGGGTCGCCGCTTTTAGCGCGAAACGCCGCGTTTGGAGCGGCGAACTCGGCGCCAAATTGTGGGAGTGTGTGGGAGTCTATGCCGGCGCTCAGCGGGGAATGCGGCGCTTTCCCTGCCGAGCGCCTGGTTCGATTTTCGGCCACGGCGTTCGTGGACCTTGGAAGTGTGTAGCTACGCCCCGCTGTGTTGTGATTGGACAGTGGCAACTTTACAGAGTAGCGCTGTGATTCCGATTGGTCGGCGCTCAGCGGGGAAAGCCGCGATTTTCCTGCCGAGCGCCTGGTTCGATTTTCGTCCACAGTGGTCGGCGGCATCGAGGTCGCCGCTTTTACCGTGGAGCGCTGCGCTTGGAGCGCCAAACTCGGCGCCGAAATGTGGGAGTGTGTGGGAGTGTGTGGCGGCGCTCAGCGGGGAAAGCGCTGAGCGCCGCCACACACTCCCACACACTTCCACAATTCGGCGCCGAGTTCGGCGCTCCAAGCGCGGCGTTCCGCGCTAAAAGCGGCGACCCCGATGCCGCCGACCAGTATGCCCGAAAATCGAACCAGGCGCTCGGCAGGGAAAGCGTGGCTTTCCCCGCTGAGCGCCGACCAATCGGATGCTCAGCGCCATCTTCTGAAGTTGCCGCCAGACCAATCATAGCACAGCGGGGCGGAGCTACATACTTCCACGCTACGACCGACCTGAGCCTTGCACTCTGGCCGAAAACAGAACCAGCCGCTGGGCATCCAAGTCGCCGGTCTCCCCGCATAGCGCCGACCAATCGGATTCACGGCGCCATGTCTTTGAAGTTTCCGCTGCCCAATCCCACAGCGGCTGGCGTCTGCCGCCATTCTATGAATGAACATTTCGCGTCCGCCGTTTTAGAGCGCGAAATTTGAATTTTTTCACTATTTAAAACCTAAAAAGCTGTTTTCACAGTACTATCTCACATCAGAGTATATATTCCTAATGCCTATGCTTATATTAACCCCTTCTTTATCCAAATTTCATATGAGCTACATTTCACCATATTGATCTGTTTTTTTAATACCTTTTTAACCCCTTCTATTCTATTTGTGCTCCACTTGCTATCTCACTATGTGCTGTACTAAGGCCATTTCTACATTAACCTCTTCTATGCCATTTGCATTTTAATTTTGTGTCACACTGTTTTATAGGGTTCAAACTGATACATTAACCCCTTCCATTTTGTTTGCTATTCACTAACTGTGTCACTATGTGCTGTACTCATGACATTTGAAAATTAACCTCTTCTATACCATTTGTTATTTATTTTCTCATCCACACTGTTTTATAGGAGTGCAAGTAGTACATTAACCCCTTCTATTGTCTTGGCTATTCACTGCCTATGTCACTATGTGGTCTACTACTGGCATTTGAATACTAACTTCTTTAATAGTATTTTTAATGTTATTGATCGTGCAGTATTTTGTACGCGTGCCAGTGGTACATTAACCCCTTACAGACTGTTCTATATTTTATTTCTACTTGGAGTGTGTCGTTAGACTGTTAGGAGTCAATTAACCCATTATATGCCATTTTGATTATATTTCATACTAATGAGTCTGTAGGACTACTACCTGTCTTATATTTAACAGTTTGCATGTAATGCTACCTTACCACTGCCTTATTGTCGTGCCAGTGGGACATTAACTAATTTTATATACCAAATATATTGGTTGCATGGCATTTTGCACTATATGACCGACTGGGGCCCCTTTCACACGCGCGTTGTACATGCAAATTTACATAATTCCATAACGTGGTAATATTCCGAATATTAACGCAAGTTCCCCATACCCGTCACCAGGGGTGCTGTTGCGTAAGGTCCCGCTACATCGCCGGATTAATGTTCATTTTTACATTGACCTGCCTGTTTCACCATGTACTGTGGAAGTTGCCTTATTTCTTTTTTCACCCTGCTTGGTCACATTGCGCCATTTGACGCTCGCCACTAATGCCGCTATTTCCCCAACTGCAGAGAGAAAAATAAAAACGACTATTTCTACAATAATCACAAAACCCTAAGTTGAAGGTAAAAATGAACGCTACCTCTGCCATTTTGCCCCAACTTCTGTAATTCCACCACTGCTGGTGGTTATGCGGAACTTGCCGGTACTTTAACAGCTTTTTTTTAAATGTTGGAACTTTGCATTTACAACGCACGTCTGAAAGGGCCCTTACATCCATTTGTTTTGCCTTCAAGTCTCTTTTTAAGGACTTGAAACACACTGATTTCCATTCATAACTCCATACTGTAAACATCATTAAATATTTGTTTCGTACTCTAAAGAAGTCCATGATTTGCTTTTCACAGGTTATTGAAATACACACTTTCCTTTTATTGTTTTTGCCTATTTAGACATAGTTATTATTGATTTTTTTCTTAACTAACACACTCTAGCTCATTTTGGATTGCATTCACTGCCTATTCTTACGAAGATGAGCTCTCCAACAAAAAATATCGCTCTTGCCAAGGAGGCTGCATCTACGCCTAAGAAGAAGCGTGCAGAGGAGACTTCGGAAGAGAGACGTCTTTGGTTAGATCGTGATAAGGCTGCTAAAGCGAAACGCATTGCAGAGGAGACTTCGGAAGAGAGACGTCTTCAGTTAGATCTTCGTAACGCTGCTAAGGCGAAACGCACTGCTGAGGAGACTTCGGAAGAGAGACGTCTTCGCTTAGATAGTGATAAGGCTGCTAAGGCGAAACGCACTTCTGAGGAGACTTCAGAAAAGAGACGTCTTCGCTTAGATCGCGTTAAGGCTGCTCAGGCGAAACGCATTGCAGAGGAGACTTCGGAAGAGAGACGTCTTCGGTTAGATCATGCTAAGGCTGCTAAAGTGATACGCATTGCCAAACTCTCTTCTCCACTGAGACGTTTTCGGTTGGATGCTGCGAAGGCTGCTTTGAAGAAACGTATTTCTGAACTGTCTTCCAAAGAAAGAAGCCAACGAATGGCAAAAAGAGCCATGGCTGAGCGTCGCAGACGCAAACAACAAAAACTTAGAGTCACTGAAGAACCGTCTGACAAATATACTACTCCTGCCTCTTCGTCTACTGACATTCTATAAAGTGAACAGCCTTTAACACCTCCCATGACCTCCATGGGAAAAACAAAAGCAAAGGTTGACAAGGAGTCTGTGCGTATGCGCAAGAAGCGTGCGGAGGAGAGTTCTGAAGAAAGACGACTTCGCTTGGACAAGGAAAAGGCTGCTTTGAAGACACAGGTTTCAAAAGAGTCTTTGGAAGGAAGGACGGAACGATTAGGCAAAAAATCAATGGCTGCACGTCAAAGATGCAAACAACAAAAGTTAATGCCTACAGGAGATCCGTCTGATCCTCATACTGCTGCCACCTCTGTGTCTGACCCTCATACTGCTGCCACCTCTTTGTCTGATCCTCATACTGCTGCCACCTCTTCGTCTGATCCTCATATTGCTGCCACCTCTTCTTCTACTGTGTTAACTACAACTGAACAGCCTTTACCACATTGCAAGGCCACATGTAAACGAAAACACTCTGCTGAGGAGACGCCATACAGCAAACATTATAAAATTATGAGGCTTAAAAGGACAAGACAGATACGTCAAGATACGGAGTCTCCTACGTCTAGACAAGTCCGCTTGACCCATTTGGCTGCATCACATCGTGACCTACGCAAAAGTTCTTCCACTTCAACATTGCAAGAGGCAGAACGGAATATATATTCAACTTCTTCATTTATGGAATGTGTTGAATCTACGTCCCCTCCACGTCTCATCTATGTAGGATTACACAATAAAAATCTACGTTTGTTATCTACACCTCTCCTACATCCAATGGCATTTACTGATCAGGATCATGCTATTGTAGAACATACCTGTGGTTCAATGAAGTTAATATGTGAACATTGTGAGGCTCTGCATTTTACTGCTGAACGCCCATCAGATCAACAGTTTAGTCTTTGTTGCCACAAGGAAAAAGTAAAGGTACCATTACCTCAATACCCGGAGGTCTTCCAACGCCTGCTGAAAGGAGAGAGTGAGTACAGTCGAAATTTGATGGAGAATATCAGGAGCATTAATAGTTCTTTTGCTTTTGCCTCCATGGGTGCCCATGTTTCTCTACCACCTGGACACGGCCCTTACTGTTTCCGTATTCATGGGCAAATTTATCATCGCACGGGAACATTCCATCCTGCTCAAGATCAACCTCCAGCATATGCACAACTGTACATTTTAGATACTGCAAGCGCTATAGAACAACGGCTACAGTCTCCAGAAAATGTTAAATGTCATCCTACTTTAATGAGTATCATTGCTCTTCAATTGGATAATATTAATCCCTTTGTTTCGGCCTACAAAATGCTACGTGACGTTGAATTAGAAGAACAACAGAAGGCAGTAGAACATGGCACCGTCATGCCAAATATTATCATGGCCATTAAACAAGACAGACAGCAAGACCCTAGACGCTATAACAATCCTACTGTCAATGAAGTTGCTGTGGTCTTTGAACATGCTGATGGAGAGCCACCATTCAATAGAGACATTTTAATTCATTTGAAACCTGATCCAAATAACCCCTTGGCCCCAAAAACACAGCAAGTCAGTATTCTACACAGCAATTTAGATGCATTACTCTATCCCTTATTTTTCCCTCATGGAGAACAAGGCTGGCATGAGGGACTCAAGCATCAAGGCCAAAGTCCACGCAGGGTTACACAGCTCCAGTATTACTTCTATTTGCTGTCTGTACGGAATCAGTTCAATCCTGTCCTGAATGGTGGCAAACTAACACAGCAGTACTTAGTGGATGCGTATGTGAAAATCGAGGCTAATCGCTTAAATTTTATCCGTCCACACCAAAAGGATTTAAAAGTAGAGGATTATTGCATACTCCAGGAACATCTCCAGAAAAAATCTATTGAGAAAGGTATTCCCATTGGCAAGACGGTCATTTTACCATCTTCCTTTGAAGGCAGTCCAAGAAACATGCAGCAACGCTATCAGGATGCCATGGCTATTGTGACTAAATTTGGACGACCGGATCTTTTTGTAACCATGACCTGTAATCCTAAATGGAGGGAGATTACAAACAATTTAGAGCCATGGCAGCGTGTGGAACATAGACCTGATTTAGTCGCCCGTGTCTTCAGAATTAAACTGGAAGCCCTATTAAAAGACATTAACATTGGATTATTTGGCAAAGTTTGTGCAATGGTTCATGTTATTGAATTCCAAAAGCGTGGCCTACCACACGCTCACATTTTGATCATTCTGGATAGCAAATCCAAACTAAGAACTGAGGTTGAAGTAGATAATATAGTTTGGGCTGAAATCCCTGATCCATCAGAATACCCTGTGCTCCATCAAATTGTGATGCAACACATGATTCATGGACCCTGTGGACAACACAACCCCAATTCTCCATGTATGGATCTTGGAAAGTGTAAGAAAGGTTTTCCTAAAGATTTCCAAACAAAAACAGTCTTAGCTGAGGATGCATACCCTACTTATCAAAGAAAGGAAGGATCATCCTTTGAACACCATTCAAAGATGATTGATAATTCTTGGGTTGTTGCCTATAACCCTTTCCTACTATTAAAATACAAGTGTCATATTAATGTTGAGGTATGTGCTGCCATTCAAAGTGTTAAATACCTATTCAAATATGTCTACAAAGGACATGATAAAGCCAATCTTGAAATTTGCCAAACTTATATCCACCATGATGAAACACATCAATTCATGGATTCAAGATACGTGAGTGCACCGGAGGCAGCTTGGCGAATATTTGCTTACCCGATGCATAGACAATCGCACTCCATTATTCGCCTTGCCGTATATCTCCCACATTCTCAACCACTTTATTTTCATGAGGATGACTCTGTTGACAACATCAGTTACACAATGCACAGAAAATCCACTCTTATGGCCTACTTTGAGCTCAATGAGAATGACCCACATGCTCATGATTACTTATACCGCCATATTCCAGAGCACTATGTTTGGAAACAAGGTGCATGGGAAATTAGAAAATGAGGAGGTTCTTCAGTGATTGGAAGAATGTATACTGTCAGTATGAAAGAACAAGAACGCTACTATTTAAGGTTGTTGTTACTGCATGTCAAAGGAGCAACAAGTTTTGACAACATTAAGACTGTTAATGAAGTCACATACCCAACTTTTAAAGAGGCGGCATTAGCCCTTGGATTGCTCTTCGATGACAGTGTTTGGAGAAATACTTTATTGGATGCCTGTGTTCTCAACATGCCTGCACAGCTTCGTGATATGTTTGCATATATATGTATTTTTGGTTCTCCAGCTCATCCATTGGAGTTGTGGCAAGAATTTAAACAAGACTTTATCCAAGACTACTGCCATGCATATCACTCCAACACTGAGGAGTGTGAGAATTGTGAAGGATATGCTATGACTGATGTCCAAAATGTGCTAAAATTTCATGGCAAAACTTTTACTGATTTTAATCTACCACGACCAAAAAGAAAGCCACACATCGCTCCACAATACAACAAGGATGATGAGTTAAGAAGAGCTCAGCAAATGAAAGCTACTTTAAATGACCAACAACTTTTGGCCTATAATGCTATCAATCAAGCTTTACATGAGAAGTCTACAACCTAAGTGCTTTTTCATTGACGGTCCAGGTGGCAGTGGGAAAACATATCTGTATGATTTATTAATTCATGAACTAAGAGGAGAAGGCGAAATTGTCTCACCTGCAGCCAGTACAGGGATTGCAGCTAACTTACTGCAAGGAGGAAGAACCATTTATTCGCTTTACGGAATACCAATTCCAATAAATGAAACATCCGTTTCCAGAATTAAAAATGATACAGATGCTGCACAACATTTGAAAAGTACCAAACTTTTCATTATTGACGAGTCCACTCTGTTATCTAAATATGCATTGCATGTGATAGATCAACTTTTACGGGATGTCATGACAACAGATATTTCCAAGAAAAATACAACACCTTTTGGAGGGAAAGTCATTGTTCTGGGAGGAGACTTTCGACAGTGTCTGCCTATCATCCCTCATGGTACAAGAACTGACATTATAGAGAGTTGTATTAAATACTCACGACAATGGCAGCTTTTCACTCAATTGCCACTCTTCAACAACATGCGCTCCATTGATCCTGATTATAGCCGTTGGTTACTTCAACTGGGAAATGGTGAATTGTCCAATGATTTCAACCTTGGAGATGATACCATTGAAATCCCACAAGACATGATCTGCACTGGCTCAATTATACTTGCTATATTTGGTGAAAACATTGTCATTGATGTAGATAACAATGAAAGCATTCAGATTGCTGCATCACATGCCATTCTTTGCCCTAAAAATGACCATGTGGATATGGTCAACTCTAAGGTTATGGATTGCATTGCTGGTGAATACACTGAGTACATTAGTGATGATTCCATTGATCCTGATGAGACTGAAGATCCAGATCAATATCCAGTGGAATTTTTAAATTCACTCACACCAACGGGAATGCCTTCTCATCGCCTCAAATTAAAAATCGGTACCATTGTCATGCTTTTGCGCAACTTTAACAGCAGAAAAGGTCTTTGCAATGGGACTCGCTTGATTGTCATTGCTTTATTTGACAATCTGATTCAAGCAAAAGTCATTACTGGCTCTGCAGAAGGAAATGTGGTGTTTATTCCAAGGATTGATTTATCTCCATCAGAGACTGGATTACCTTTCAAGTTAAGACGTCGACAATTTCCCGTGAAGCCTGCTTTTGCCATGACCATCAACAAATCCCAAGGCCAAACACTGGAGAAAGTAGGGATTTTTTTGCCAGAACCCGTTTTTGGACATGGACAGTTATATGTGGCTTTTTCACGAGTGAAAAGACGATGCAATGTTAAGGTGAAAGTACTGGATACACCCATTCAAGACAAATTGCTGCCCAATAGTGAAATACTCTTTACTAAAAATATTCTCTATAATAATATTTTATTTTAAATTCTTTAGATACATATTAGATTTAGATACATAGTTACTTTCTAATTAAACACAAATATTACAATAAATTAGTTTAGGCATAGATGTATAGGATTAAAAAAAAAAAAAAATACAAAAAAATTAGTTTAGCCATAGATGTATAGGAATAGAAAAAAACAAAAATACCAAAAAAATTAGTTTAGTTATAGATAAAGACATTATAATTAGTTATTAGATATAAAATAGTCATTTAAGATATATAGTCGTTAGTTTTAGTTTTCACTAAAAATATAGTGTATAAAAATATCTTACTTTAAATTATTTAGATACATATTACATTTAGATACATAGTTACTTTTTAATTAAACACAAATATTACAATAAATTAGTTTAGCCATAGATGTATAGGAATAAAAAAAAATACAAAAAAATTAGTTTAGCCATGTATGTATAGGAATAGAAAAAAACAAAAATACCAAAAAAATTAGTTTAGTTATAGATAAAGACATTATAATTAGTTATTAGATATAAAATAGTCATTTAAGAAATATAGTCGTTAGTGTTCGTTTTCACTAAAAATATAGTGTATAAAAATATTTTACTTTAAATTCTTTAGATACATATTAGATTTAGATACATAGTTACTTTCTAATTAAACACAAATATTAGAATAAATTAGTTTAGCCATAGATGTATAGTACAAAAAAAAAAAAATACAAAAAAATTAGTTTAGCCATATATGTATAGGAATAGAAAAAAACAAAAATACCAAAAAAATTAGTTTAGTTGTAGATAAAGACATTATAATTAGTTATTAGATATAAAATAGTCATTTAAGATATATAGTCGTCAGTTTTTTAGCTTAGAAACATTCTTTTTATATTTCTTAGTATATGTATATAAAAACACATTTTGTAGTAGATTGTAGATGTGTATCATCTAAATGCTTGCATTTAGTGATAAGAACCTGAAGCTCCAGCAGTATAGCTGCTGAGAGATTTCATTTTCTTTTTATACAGGGTGAGGTTTTTGTGAACAGCTAAGAGACGGGTGGGACGCCTGTTCACACACATCTCTATCTCGAACTGTGTTCTGTACATATAAGTACATACATACATATAGGTACATATTTAGACACATAGGGAAAGAATAGACATTTTGATTTTAAATCTGAATTCTTCTGCTATTTGTGGAATTTATAGTGGGAAAAAAGCAATTTTGCCACTTGCTGCCTAATGGTGACCTACAGCATTCTTACTGTAAGTTGCATGAAATGTATATGGAATTTGTGGTTTACTTGCGGCAGTTGCGGCACATGTGGTTTCGACAGTTTCAACCGCCAAAATCGCAGTTAGCTCTGATTTTTAGTGGTTGCATTTAGTGAACCTGTTGAAGCTCTGTTTGCCGTATTTACTGTAAGCTAACTGCAAGTTCCATATACATTACATGTTACTTGCTGAAAGTGAGCTGTAGGTAGGCCCTTTGGTGCCAAGTGCAGAAATTGTATTTTGTTATTCCACACCTTCTGCAAATAGCCAAAAAATATCTGATTTAAAAGGAGTCTAACTATTAATTATTAGGGATAGAGTAGAGTAGGTCCCACCAGATGTAAGGCTACCTTCCAGTGGTTGGTGGGGAAACATGTACTGGCTAAATTATAGATTATTAACATTCATATATAAATTGAATATACGTAATCTGTACAAAACATCGGTGCCAGTATCTGTACGAAAAGCCTTGCCTTAGAATCATGACATGTACTACACTGACATATACCATACAAACATTGGTAGTTGGTAGATAGATATCATGTCTTATGTGCATTATTGTCAAATTTGAATGAATAATGTCTTATGTGCATTATTGTCAAATTTGAATGAATAATGTATATATGCATGCTAGACTCCCAATTCTTTAGAATCGGGCCGTCATTTTAGACATATAATGGACGACTTTGAGTTTCACATTTACTGATGAAAGTGAGGCACTATTCTCATTGGTCGCCGGCAGCATACAGCAACCAATGGAATAGCGCCTCACTTACAGCGGTAAATGTGAAACTCAAAATATTACATGTATTTGAAGTATGGCGCCATACAGCGCGGCGCTCTTCTGATCAGTCGCCGCCTTCAGCGCGCCGAACAATCGGAATAGCAGCGGCGCTATGCCGCCATATTTGAAATATACTGAGTAAACTATACACAGATTCTAGAATCCCGATGCAATCGCATCGGGCTCACAGCTAGTAATCCATAATCTTCTTATTTTTCCAACAAGTAGTTATTTATTTTAATAAAATAATTATTTCCAGTATATGGTAAAGAACATACAACGCTTTTCAGCTTTACAGTAGTAAATAAGCCTTCCTCAGGTATACAAGTGGATTAAGAACATGTACTATATAATTGCATAATGGCCACTTCCGTCTGAGGCCGAAATCGCGCGCCGTAGACAGAAGTGGCCAGTATGCAAAAGAGCCTCGGTGCTGCTTTCCTCGCAGCTCTCCCCGCTCCTCCTGCCCACGCTCCCTGCAGCCCCCCTGCTCCCCGCGGCCTCCCGCTCCCTGCGGCTCCCCGCTCCTCCATAGTAAAAGTGAAAATAAAAAATACTAAGTGAGGATACTCACCTGTCCGCCAGCTCGCTCTGACCCCCAGCACTGGTACCCGCCACCTCCCGCTGTTCTCACCGGTCTTCTCCAGCCAGCAACAGAGTCGCACTTTGTAGTACAGCGGTCACGTGACAGTGAGGGCTGATGTGACATCACACAGCCCGCCCTGTCACATGACCGCTGTACTACAGAGTGCGAGAGAACAGAGGGGGTAAGGAGGATCCTGCCCCCCGCCTCCATCCTGCCCCACCCAGGCTCCATGCTGCACCCGCCTCCATCCTGCCCCCCACCTCCATCCTGCCCCCCCCCACGGCTCCATGCTGCCCTCCTCGGCTCCATCCTGCCCCCTGCTCTACCCTGCTCCCCCGCCTCCATCCTGTCCCCCCACCTCCATCCTGCCCCCTGACTCCATCCTGCACCCCCCGCCACCATCCTGCCCCGCTCGCTCCATCCTGCCTCCTCCGGCCCCATCCTGCCCGCTCCGGCTCCATACTGTCCCCTCCTGCCACCATCCTGCCCCTCTGCTCCATCCTGCCCCCCCACCTCCATCCTGCCCCCCCACCTCCATCCTGCCCCCCCGCCTCCATCCTGCTCCCCCGCCTCCATCCTGCTCCCCCACCTCCTTCCTTCCCCGCCCACTCCAATCTGCCCCTCCCGCCTCCATCCTGGCCCCCCGCCTCCATCCTGCCCCCACCACCATCCTGCCCTGCTGGCTCCATCATGCCCCCCCACCTCCATCCTGCCCGCCATCTCCATCCTGCCCCCTCTGCCACCATCCTACCCCGCCGGCTCCATCCTGCCCCATCCACCATCCTGCTCCGCTTGTTCCATCCTGCCCCCCCACCACCATCCTGCCCCGCTCACTCCATCCTGCCGTGATCACTCCATCCTGCCCATCACCACCATCCTGCACCCCCCGGCTCCATCCTGTCCCCCTCGGCTCCATCCTGTCCCCTTCCAGCTCCATCCTGCCCCTCTGCCTCCATCTTGCCCCCCCCCGCCTCTATCCTGCCCTTCCGTCTCTATCCTGCCCCCTACAACCATCCTGCCCCCCCGGCTCCATCCTGCCCCGCTCGCTCCATCCTGTCCCGCACCTTTCTGCCCCTGCTGATTAGTCTCGCCTGACGACTAAACACTGACACTCCCGCACACCGAAACTGCCGCACACCAACAACGCCGCACAACACTGACATCGCCACACACTGCAGACACCGCTTCACACCGACACCGCTTCACACCGACACCGCCGCACACCGACACTGCTCCATCCTGCCCCACTCGAGCCATCCTGTCCCGCTCCATTTTGCCCCCGCTGATTAGTCTCGCCTGGTGACTGAACATGGACATCGCCACACACCGACACCGCTGCACAACACTGATACTGCTGTACACTCACACTGCTGTACACAGACACATCCTAACACAGACACCGACACGCACCGACACCGCCACACACCGACATCGCCGCACAACACTGATACTTCTGTATACCGACACTACTGTACACTAAGGGTACCTTTACACGCGGCTACATTTCTAGGGTGGCTACAGGTAACTTACTGGTTGCAGTGAAATCATGGAGACAAGGTTCTATCTTGTTGCTGTGTACAAATATAATAATCTCTCCATGATTTCACTGCAACCAGTAAGTTACCTGTAGCCACCCTAGAAATGTAGCCACGTGTAAAGGTACCCTAACACTGCTGTACACTGACACCGCCACATACCGACACCACCGCACAATACTGACAGCGCCGCACACCGACACTGCCGCACACCGACACTGCTCGACAGATGCATATTTCAATTACATTTTATGTTACAGGTGTTATAATTATATATACCCGGTAGCTGTAGTAACCGGCTACGCCCGGGTTAATAAATAACTGATGTTAGCTATAACAAAATAGAATTTGAATATGTCATATTAATGACCTGTAAGAAAATAGCAGCTGAGCTGTGATTGATTGCTATAGGCAGCCTAATAAATCTCCAGCCAACAGTAAACCCTCCCCCTGGCCAGGCAGTATATGTTACCTCACACATATACAGAATAGACAGCTCATGTGACTGACATCTGCCTTAATTCCCTATATGGCACATGTGTTGCACATTGGCTGTTTTTAATCAGATGTTTATGTTTGGAAATTAAAGATAGCACACGTATGAGGTGAGTTGTGTGAGGTGATTTGTGCACATCTGTGTCTGTGTGGTGTGTGTGTCCCTGGGGTGTGTGTATGTGTGCGTCCCTGTGGGGTGAGTGCATGTGTCCCTATAGGGTGTGTATGTGTGGGTGTCCCTGTGGGGGGGGGTCTGTGTGGTGTGTGTCTCTGTTGTGTGTGTCTCTTTGTGGTGTGTGTGTCCCTGTGGGGTGAGTGCATGTGTCCCTGCATTGAATCGTGACCACCGAACCTGGCAGCTCCACAGCGCCTCCTGTTAAACCCAGGTCAGTCAGACAACTGCCTGAGGATAAAGAGGGGCCGCAGCTGCCCAGTCTGTGCTGGTTTATTAAGGCACCTCTCAGTAAGTGTGGTATATGCCTTCTAGCCCGCAGCCAGAAGCACATATAATCTCCTCCACCCCGTCACTGCCAGAGGCCCTGAATAACCCCAAGCACAAATGCTGCCACCAGCTTCTCGTTTAATATACGTCCGGTCCGTGGTCGGGCTTATATTGGGTCAGAAACCAACCCAGGTAGCGTTATATGAGCACACGGACGTGGGAATCGTGATCAAGATAAAAACAGCAACTCAAGATTAAATTTATATATTTAATCACGCTAATGGTACACTAGATATTAATATTTACAGTTATTATTCAGATGTTACAAATAGTACAGTCAGATATGCCAATAAAAGGGTAAATGGAATACACAGAATTACACACACATGTGAGCAGTTACCTTAGTGCTGATGGCACCACAAGGGCGGCGTGATGCCAATCTGTTCCTGGGGTAATCTCTGGCTTTGGTGGAAAAAGGCCTCTTCAGAAGAAATACAATATGGAGATGGAGCAGATGATTTTTATACAGTATGGGCTGACCCCTGTCTCCACCCATCTCGCACCTCTGGGCTGTCTCACAACTCCCACCCCTCTGAGGGGAGATATGGACACACAAATTCCATAATCTGCCCTAGGCTTTTCCATGGGCATCACAGACGGAAGACAATACTTTCATATTTTTAGTTATGATTTTATCTTCGTCTGGATATGAAACATGGCTACTCTGAGAGCACCCTACTAGCCAATAGCATGTTTACATGGCTTACAGTCATCCTACATTCTTATGAATACAAGCCTTATCACCGTCTAGATATGTAGAGTTCATTTTTATATTCGATAGTATCACAGGGTGGATGGCTTATGAGATATTAAGGTTATAGTCACGGCTCCGTCCAGTCTGCATGGGAAGAAAGGCCTTCCTCTCCCCTGGCCTTACAGTGATATTGGATGTGTCACCTTTTGGCAAAACCCCATTTCTGAGGAAGCTCCATACACCTAGCTGATTACCATATCAAAGGTGAGGATGAGCTCCTTTTGTGTGGCCTTGTTGGCTGGCAGCTACGTGCTAATTACCCTACCACTTGCCAGAGATGAATGACTTCTGCCTTCCAAGGGTGGGGGCTTATCTCTTTATGAGTGAGATGTGCCTTATCAAATTGCTTTCTGGGAGAAATGGAATATGGGGGATATGGCAATATTCCTTTCCATACTGCTTAGTCATCACAGTCCCTATAGGGTGTGTATGTGTGTGTCCCTGTGGGGGGGGGTCTGTGTGGTGTGTGTATCTGTGTTGTGTGTGCCTCTTTGAGGTGTGTGTGTGTGTGTATCCCTGTGGGGTGAGTGCATGTGTCCCTATAGGGTGTGTATGTGTGTGTGTCCCTGTGGGGGGGGGGGTCTGTGTGGGGTGTGTGTGTCTCTGTGTTGTGTGTGTCTCTTTGTGATGTTTTTGTGTGTGTCCCTGTGGGGTGAGTTCATGTGTCCCTATAGGGTGTGTATGTGTGTGTCCCTGTGGGGGGGTTCTGTGTGGTGTGTGTATCTGTGTGGTGTGTGTCTCTTTGTGGCGTGTGTGTGTGTCCCTGTTGGGTGAGTGCATGTGTCCCTATAGGGTGGCTATGTGTGTGTGTCCCTGTGGGGGGGGTCTGTGTGGTGTGCGTGTCTGTGTTGTGTGTGTCTCTTTGTGGTGTGTGTGTGTCCCTGTGGGGTAAGTGCATGTGTCGCTAGGGTGTGTGTGTGTCCCCGTGGGTGTGTGTGTGTGTCTCTGTGTTGTGTGTGTCTCTTTGTGGTGTGTGTGTGTTTGTTCGGGTGCGTGGTGAGTATCCAATGTTGGGGCTGCACCTTAGCGACTATACACTTGCTGTTACTCTTTGTGTGCGTGTGGTGTGTATACATGTCCCCGTGCATGGTGAATATCTCATGTTGGGGCCCCACCTTAGTGACTATATGCTGGTATGTGCTGTTAGTCTTTGGTGCTATCATTAAGCCCCTCTTATTCACAACTGTCAACTGGTAACCGTTACTTTTTCCCCATTATGTAGATAGGGGCAAAATTGTTTGGTGAATTGGAATGCGCGGGGTTAAAATTTCACCTCACAACATAGCCTATGACGTTCTTGGGGTCCAGACTTGTGACTGTGCAAAATTTTGTGGCTGTAGTTGTGACGGTGTAGATGCCAATCCCGGATATACACAGATACACTGATACACACACACATTCAGCTTTATATGTCATATTAATGACCTGTAAGAAAATAGAAGCTGAGCTGTGATTGATTGCTATAGGCAGCCTAATAAATCTCCAGCCAACAGTAAACCCTCCCCCTGGCCGGGCAGTATATGTTACCTCACACATACACATAATAGACAGCTCATGTGACTGACATCTGCCTTAATTCCCTACATGGCACATATGTTGCACATTGGCTATTTTTAATCAGATGGTTATGTTTGGAAATTAAAGATAGCACACGTATGAGGCGAGTTATGTGAGGTGATTTGTGCACATCTGTGTCTGTGTGGTGTGTGTGTACCTGAGGTGTGTGTATTTGTGTGTCCCTGTGGGGTGAGTGCATGTGTCCCTATAGGGTGTGTATGTGTGTGTGTCCCTGTGGGTGTGTGTGTGTGTGGTGTGTCTCTTTGTGGTGTGTGTGTGTGTGTGTCACTGTGGGGTGAGTGCATGTGTCCCTATAGGGTGTGTATGTGTGTGTGTCCCTGTGGGGGGGGGGTCTGTGTGGTGCATGTATCTATGTTGTGTGTGGCTCTTTTTGGTGTGTGTGTGTGTCCCTGTGGGGTGAGTGCATGTGTCCCTATAGGGTGTGTATGTGTGTGTGTCCCTATGGGGGGGGTCTTGTGGGGGTGTGTGTCTCTCTGTGTTGTGTGTGTCTCTTTGTGGTGTGTGTGTCCCTGTGGGGTGAGTGCATGTGTCCCTATAGGTGTGTATGTGTGTGTCCCTGTGGGGGGGTCTGTGTGGTGTGTGTGTGTCCCTGTGGGGTGAGTGCATGTGTACCTATAGGGTGCCTATGTGTGTGTGTCCCTGTGGGGGGGTCTGTGTGGTGTGTGTGTGTGTGTATCTGTGTTGTGTGTGTCTCTTTGTGGTGTGTGTCCCTGTGGGGTGAGTGCATGTGTCCCTATAGGGTGTGTATATGTGTGTACCTGTGGGGGGGGGTGTCTGTGTGGGGTGTGTGTGTCTCTGTGTTGTGTGTGTCTCTTTGTGGTGTGTGTCCCTGAGGGGTGAGTGCATGTGTCCCTATAGGGTGTGTATGTGTGTGTGTCCCTGTGGGGGGGTCTGTGTGTGTCTCTTTGTGGTGTGTGTGTCCCTGTGGGGTGAGTGCATAGGTACCTATAGGGTGTGTATGTGTGTGTGTCCCTGTGGGGGGGGGGTCTGTGTGGTGTGTGTGTCTCATTGTGGTGTGTGTGTGTCCATGTGGGGTGAGTGCATGTGTCGCTATAGAGTGTGTGTGTGTCCCCTTGGGGTGTGTGTCTCTGTATTGTGTGTGTCTCCTTGTGGTGTGTGTGTGTTTGTTCGGGGGCGTGGTGAGTATCCAATGTTGGGGCTGCACCTTAGTGACTATACACTTGCTGTTACTCTTTGTGTGTTGTGTATACATGT
This sequence comes from Allobates femoralis, assembly GCA_033576535.1. NCBI lineage: Eukaryota > Metazoa > Chordata > Amphibia > Anura > Aromobatidae > Allobates > Allobates femoralis. The sequence goes on from JARQOC010000001.1 coordinate 420,909,734, forward strand.
CCCCGTGCGTGGTGAATATCTCATGTTGGGGCCACACCTTAGTGACTATATGCTGGTATGTGCTGTTAGTCTTTGGCGCTATCAATAAGCCCCTCTCATTCACAACTGTCAACTGGTAACTGTCACTTTTTCCCCATTATGTAGATAGGGGCAAAATTGTTTGGTGAATTGGAATGCGCGGGGTTAAAATGTCGCCTCACAACATAGCCTGTGATGCTCACGGGGTCCAGACGTAGGACTGTGCAAAATTTAGTCTCTCTAGCTGACATCTGTCGATTTTTCTCCCACACATTTCCTTTCCCTTTTTCCCCATTATGTAGATAGGGCCAAAATTGTTTGGTGAACTGGAACGCGCGGGTTTAAAATTTCGCCTCACAACATAGCCTATGACGCTTCCGGGGTCGAGACGTGTGACTGTGCAAAATTTTGTGGCTATAGTTGCGACGGTGTAGATGTCAATCCCGGATATACACACATACACACATTCAGCTTTATATATTAAACTAGAAAAAAGGCCCGATGCAATTGCATCGGGAGAGCGGTGAAATGAATTGTGTGTATACAGGCGGGTCAGTGGGTAGCAGAGTATACAGGGGGCTCTGTGGGTAGCAAATTAGACAGGCGGCTTTGTGGGTAGCAGATTATACAGGTGGCTCTGTGGGTAGCAGAGTATAGAGGTGGCCCTGTGGGTAGCAGAGTATACAGGCGGGTCTGTGGGTAGCAGATTATACAGGCGGCTGTGTGGGTAGCAGAGTGTACAGGCGGCTGTGTGGGTAGCAGAGTATACAGGTGGCTGTGTGGGTAGCAGAGTATACAAGCGGGTCTGTGGGTAGCAGAGTATACAGGCGGCTCTGTGGGTAGCAGAGTATAGAGGCAGCTCTGTGGGTAGCAGAGTATAGAGGCGGCTCTGTGGGTAGCAGAGTATAGAGGCGGCTGTATGAGTAGCAGATGATACAGGCGGCTCTGTGGGTTGCAGAGTATAGAGGCAGCTCTGTGATAGCAGAGTATAGAGGCGGCTCTGTGGGTAGCAGAGTATACAGGCGGGTCTGTGGGTAGCAGAGTATAAAGGCGGGTCTATGGGTAGCAAAGTATACAGGCTGCTCTGTGGGTAGCAGAGTATACAGGCGGCTCTGTGGGTAGCAGAGTCTACAGGCGGGTCTGTGGGTAGCAGAGTATACAGACGGCTCTGTGGTAGCAGATGATACAGGCGGCTCTGTGGGTAGCAGAATATACAGGCGGGTCTGTGGGTAGCAGAGTATACAGGTGGCTCTGTGGGTAGCAGAGTATAGAGGCGACTCTGTGGGTAGCAGAGTATAGAGGCGGCTGTGTGGGTAGCAGAGTATAGAGGCGGCTCTGTGGGTAGCAGAGTATACAGGCGGGTCTGTGGGTAGCAGAGTATACAGACAGCTCTGTGCGTAGCAGATGATACAAGCAGCTCTGTGGGTAGCAGATGATACAGGCGGCTCTGTGGGTAGCAGAGTATAGAGGCGACCCTGTGGGTAGCAGAGTATAGACGCGGCTCTGTGGGTAGCAGAGAATAGAGGCGGCTCTGTGGGTAGCAAATTATACAGGGGGCTCTGTGGGTAGCAGAGTATACAGGCGGGTCTCTGGGTAGCAGAGTATACAGGTGGCTCTCTGGGTAGCAGAGTATACAGGGGGCTCTGTGGTTAGCAGAGTATACAGGCGGCTCTGTGGGAAGCAGATTATAAAGGAGGCTCTGTGGGTAGCAGAGTATACAGGCGGCTCTGTGGGTAGCAGAGTATACAGGCGGCTCTGTGGATAGCAGATTATACAGGGGCTCTGTGGGTAGTAGAGTATACAGGAGGCTCTGTGGGTAGCAGAGTATAGAGGCGGCTCTGTGGGTAGCAGATTATACAGGGGGCTCTGTGGTAGTAGAGTATACAGGCGGGTCTGTGGGTAGCAGAGTATACAGGCGGGTCTGTGGGTAGCAGAATATAGAGGCGGCTGTGTGGGTAGCAGAGTATAGAGGCGGCGCTGTGTGGGTAGCAGAGTATAGAGGCGGCTCTGTGGGTAGCAGAGTATACAGGCGGGTCTGTGGGTAGCAGAGTATACAGTGGGTCTGTGGGTAGCAGATGATACAGGCGGCTCTGTGGGTAGCAGATTATACAGGCGGGTCTGTGGGTAGCAGAGTATAGAGGCGGCTCTGTGGGTAGCAGAGTATAGAGGCGCCTGTGTGGGTAGCAGAGTATAGAGGCGGCTGTGTGGGTAGCAGAGTATAGAGGCAGCTCTGTGTGGTAGCAGAGTATACAGGCGGGTCTGTGGGTAGCAGAGTATACAGGCGGGTCTGTGGGTAGCAGATGATACAGGCGGCTCTGTGGGTAGCAGATTATACAGGCGGGTCTGTGGGTAGCAGAGTATAGAGGCGGCTCTGTGGGTAGCAGAGTATAGAGGCGGCTGTGTGGGTAGCAGAGTATAGAGGCGCCTCTGTGGGTAGCAGAGTATACAGGCGGGTCTGTGGGTAGCAGAGTATACAGGCGGGTCTGTGGGTAGCAGAGTATAGAGGTGGCTCTGTGGGTAGCAGATTATACAGGGGCTCTGTGGGTAGCAGAGTATACAGGCGGGTCTGTGGGTAGAGAGTATACAGGCGGCTCTATGGGTAGCAGAGTATACAGGGGGCTCTGTGGGTAGTAGAGTATACAGGAGGCTCTGTGGGTAGCAGAGTATAGAGGCGGCTCTGTGGGTAGCAGATTATACAGGGGGCTCTGTGGGTAGTAGAGTATACAGGCGGGTCTGTGGGTAGCAGAGTATACAGGCGGGTCTGTGGGTAGCAGAGTATAGAGGCGGCTGTGTGGGTAGCAGAGTATAGAGGCGGCTGTGTGGGTAGCAGAGTATAGAGGCGGCTCTGTGGGTAGCAGAGTATACAGGCGGGTCTGTGGGTAGCAGAGTATACAGCGGGTCTGTGGGTAGCAGATGATACAGGCGGCTCTGTGGGTAGCAGATTATACAGGCGGGTCTGTGGGTAGCAGAGTATAGAGGCGGCTCTGTGGGTAGCAGAGTATAGAGGCGGCTGTGTGGGTAGCAGAGTATAGAGGCGCCTCTGTGGGTAGCAGAGTATACAGGCGGGTCTGTGGGTAGCAGAGTATACAGGCAGGTCTGTGGGTAGCAGAGTATAGAGGTGGCTCTGTGGGTAGCAGATTATACAGGGGGCTCTGTGGGTAGCAGAGTATACAGGCGGGTCTGTGGGTAGCAGAGTATACAGGCGGCTCTGTGGGTAGCAGAGTATACAGGGGGCTATGTGGTTAGCAGAGTATACAGGCGGCTCTGTGGGTAGCACAGTATACAGGCGGCTCTGTGGGTAGCAGATTATAAAGGGGGTTCTGTGGGTAGCAGAGTATACAGGCGGCTTTGTGGGTAGCAGAGTATACAGGCGGCTCTGTGGGTAGCAGAGTATACAGGTGGGTCTGTGGGTAGCAGAGAATACAGGTGGGTCTATGGGTAGCAGAGTATACAGGCGGCTGTGTGGGTAGCAGAGTATACAGGCGGTGTGTTGGTAGCAGAGTATACAGGCGGGTCTGTGGGTAGCAGAGTATAGAGGAGGCTCTGTGGGTTGCAGATTATACAGGGGGCTCTGTGGGTAGTAGAGTATACAGGCGGATCTGTGGGTAGCAGAGTATACAGGCGGGTCTGTGAGTAGCAGAGTATAGAGGCGGCTGTGTGGGTAGCAGAGTATAGAGGCGGCTGTGTGGATAGCAGAGTATAGAGGCGGCTCTGTGGGAAGCAGAGTATACAGGTGGGTCTGTGGGTAGCAGAGTATACAGACGGCTCTGTGGGTAGCAGATGATACAGGCGGCTCTGTGGGTAGCAGATTATACAGGCGGGTCTGTGGGTAGCAGAGTATAGAGGCGGCTCTGTGGGTAGCAGAGTATAGAGGCGGCTGTGTGGGTAGCAGAGTATTGAGGCGCCTCTGTGGGTAGAAGAGTATACAGGCGGGTCTGTGGGTAGCAGAGTATACAGGCGGGTCTGTGGGTAGCAGAGTATAGAGGTGGCTCTGTGGGTAGCAGTTTATACAGGGGGCTCTGTGGGTAGCAGAGTATACAGGCGGGTCTGTGGGTAGCAGAATATACAGGCGGCTCTGTGTGTAGCAGAGTATACAGGGGGCTCTGTGGTTAGCAGAGTATACAGGCGGCTCTGTGGGTAGCAGAGTATACAGGCGGCTCTGTGGGTAGCAGATTGAAAAGGGGGCTCTGTGGGTAGCAGAGTATACAGGCGGCTTTGTGGGTAGCAGAGTATACAGGCGGCTCTGTGGGTAGCAGAGTATACAGGTGGGTCTGTGGGTAGCAGAGTATACAGACGGGTCTGTGGGTAGCAGAGTATACAGGCGGCTGTGTGGGTAGCAGAGTATACAGGCGGCTGTGTGGGTAGCAGAGTATACAGGTGGCTGTGTGGGTAGCAGAGTATACAGGCGGCTGTGTGAGTAGCAGAGTATACAGGCGGCTGTGTGGGTAGCAGAGAGTATACAGGCGGGTCTGTGGGTAGCAGAGTATATACAGGCGGCTCTGTGGATAGCAGAGTATACAGGCGGCTCTGTGGGTAGCAGAGTATAGAGGCGGCTCTGTGGGTACTAGAGTATAGAGGCGGCTGTGTGGGTAGGAGAGTATAGAGGCGGCTCTGTGGGTAGCAGAGTATACAGGCGGGTCTGTGGGTAGCAGAGTATACAGGCGGGTCTGTGGGTAGCAGAGTATACAGGCTGCTCTGTGGGTAGCAGAGTATACAGGAGGCTCTGTGGGTAGCAGAGTATACAGGCGGGTCTGTGGGTAGCAGAGTATACAGGCGGCTCTGTGGGTAGCAGATGATACAGGCGACTCTGTGGGTAGCAGATTACACAGGCGGGTCTGTGGGTAGCAGAGTATAGAGGCGGCTCTGTGGTAGCAGAGTATAGAGGCGGCTGTGTGGGTAGCAGAGTATAGATGCGCCTCTGTGGGTAGCAGAGTATACAGGCGGGTCTGTGGGTAGCAGAGTATACAGGCGGGTCTGTGGGTAGCAGAGTATAGAGGTGGCTCTGTGGGTAGCAGATTATACAGGGGGCTCTGTGGGTAGCAGAGTATACAGGCGGGTCTGTGGTTAGCAGAGTATACAGGCGGCTCTGTGGGAAGCAGATTATAAAGGAGGCTCTGTGGGTTAGCAGAGTATACAGGCGGCTTTGTGGGTAGCAGAGTATACAGGCGGCTTCTGTGGGTAGCAGAGTATACAGGGCGGCTCTGTGGGTAGCAGAGTATACAGGCGGCTGTGTGGGTAGCAGAGTATACAGGCGGCTGTGTGGGTAGAAAGAGAATACAGGCGGCTTTGTGGGTAGCAGAGTTTACAGGTGGCTGTGTGGGTAGTAGAGTATACAGGCGGCTGTGTGGGTAGCAGAGTATACAGGCGGCTGTGTGGGTAGCAGAGTATACAGGCGGCTCTGTGGGTAGCAGAGTATAGAGGCGGCTCTGTGGGTAGCAGAGTATAGAGGCAGCTGTGTGGGGTAGCAGAGTATAGAGGCGGCTTGTGGGTAGCAGAGTATACAGGCGGGGTCTGTGGGAAGCAAGTATATACAGGCGGTTGTGTGTGGGTAGCAGAGAATACAGGCGGCTTTGTGGGTAGCAGAGTTTACAGGCGGCTGTGTGGGTAGTAGAGTATACAGGCGGCTGTGTGGGTAGAAGAGTATAGAGGCAGCTCCTGTGGGTAGCAGAGTATAGAGGCGGCTCTGTGGGTAGCAGAGTATAGAGGCGGCTCTGTGGGTAGCAGAGTATAGAGGCAGCTGTGTGGGTAGCAGAGTATAGAGGCGGCTCTGTGGGTAGCAGAGTATACAGGCGGGTCTGTGGGAAGCAGAGTATACAGGCGGGTTTGTGGGTAGCAGAGTATATAGGCGGCTCTGTGGGTAGCAGATTATACAGGGGGCTCTAGTGGGTAGCAGAGTATACTGGCGGGTCTGTGGGTAGCAGAGTATACAGGCGGGTCTTTGGGTAGCAGAGCATAGAGGCGGCTCTGTGGGTAGCAGAGTATAGAGGCGGCTGTGTGGGTAGCAGAGTAATAGAGGGGCTCTGTGGGTAGCAGAGTATAGAGGCGGCTGTGTGGTTAGCAGAGTATAGAGGCGGCTCTGTGGGTAGCAGAGTATACAGGGGGTCTGGGGTAGCAGAGTATACAGACAGGCTCTGTGTGGGTAGCAGAGTATACAGGCGGCTTGTGGGTAGCAGAGTATACAGGCGGCTCTGTGGGTAGCAGAGTTACAGGCGGGCTGTGTGGGTAGTAGAGTATACAGGCGCTTGTGGGTACAGAGTATAGAGGCGACCCTGGTGGGTAGCAGAGTATAGGCGGCTCTGTGGGTAGCAGAGTATACGAGGCGGCTGTGTGGGTAGCAGAGTATAGGGCGGCTCGTGGGTAGCAGAGTATAAGGCGGCCTGTGGGGTAGCAAATTATACAGGGGGTTCTGTGGGTAGCAGAGTATACAGGCGGTCTCTGTGGTAGCAGAGTATAAGGTGGCTCTGTGGGTAGCAGAGTATACAGGGGCTCTGTGGTTAGCAGAGTATACAGGCGGCTCTGTGGGAAGCAGATTATAAAGGAGGCTCTGTGGGTAGCAGAGTATACAGGCGGCTGTGTGGGTAGCAGAGTATACAGGTGGCTCTGTGGGTAGCAGAGTATACAGGCGGCTTGTGGGTAGCAGAGTATACAGGCGGCTGTGTGGGTAGCAGAGTATACAGGCGGCTGTGTGGGTAGCAGAGTTTACAGGCGGCTGTGTGTGGGTAGTAGAGTATACAAGCGGGCTGTGTGGGTAGCAGAGTATACAGGCGGCTGTGTGGGTAGCAGAGTATACAGGTGGCTCTGTGGTAGCAGAGTATACAGGCAGCTCTGTGGGTAGCAGTGTATAGAGGCGGCTCTGTGGGTAGCAGAGTATACGAGGCGGCTCTGTGTGTAGCAGAGTATAGAGGCGCTGTGTGGGTAGCAGAGTATAGAGGCGGCTCTGTGGGTAGCAGAGTATACAGGCGGGTCTGGTGGGTAGCAGAGTATACAGGCGGCTCTGTGGGTAGCAGAGTATAGAGGCGGCTCTGTGGGTAGCAGAGTATAAGGCGGCTCTGTGGGTAGCAGAGTATACAGGCGGTCTGTGGGTAGCAGAGTATACAGGCGGTCTGTGGGTAGCAGAGTATACAGGGGGCTCTGTGGGTAGCAGAGTATACAGGCGGCTCTGTGGGTAGCAGAGTATAACAGGCGGTCTGTGGGTAGCAGAGTATACAGGCGGCTCTGTGGGTAGCAGAGTATACAGGGGCTTGTGGTAGCAGAGTATACAGGCGGCTCTGTGGGTAGCAGAGTATACAGGCGGCTCTGTGGGTAGCAGATATACAGGCGGGTCTGTGGGTAGCAGAGTATACAGGCGGGCTCTGTGGGTAGCAGATATACAGGCGGTCTGTGTGGTAGCAGAGTAACAGGGCTCTGTGGGTAGCAGAGTATACAGGCGGGTCTGTGGGTAGCAGATATACAGGGGCTCTGTGGGTAGCAGAGTATACAGGGGTCTGTGGTAGCAGAGTATACAGGCGGTCTGTGGGTAGCAGAGTATAAGTGCGGTCTGTGTGGGTAGCAGAGTATAGAGGCGGCTTGTGGGTAGCAGAGTATAGAGGCGCTCTGGGGGAAGCAGAGTATACAGGGGGCTCTGTGGGTAGCAGAGTATACAGGCGGTCTGTGGTAGCAGATAAGCTTAGCAGAGTCGGGCTCTGTGGGTAGCAGATTATACAGGCGGTCTGTGGGTAGCAGAGTATAGAGGCGGCTCTGTGGGTAGCAGAGTATAGAGGCGGCTTGTGGGTAGCAGAGTATAGAGGCGCTCTGTGGGTAGCAGAGTATAAGGCGGGTCTGTGGGTAGCAGAGTATACAGGCGGGTCTGTGGGTAGCAGAGTATAGAGGTGGCTCTGTGGTAGCAGATTATACAGGGGGCTCTGTGGGTAGCAGAGTATACAGGCGGGTCTGTGGTAGCAGAATATACAGGCGGCTCTGTGTGTAGCAGATATAAGGGGCTCTGTGGGTAGCAGAGTATACAGGCGCTCTGTGGGTAGCAAGTATACAGGGCTCTGTGGGTAGCAGAGTATACAGGCGGCTCTGTGGGTAGCAGAGTATACAGGTGGCTCTGTGGTAGCAGAGTATAACAGGGGCTCTGTGGGTAGCAGAGTATACAGGCGGTCTGTGGGTAGCAGAGTATACAGGCGGTCTGTGGGTAGCAGAGTATACAGCGGCTTGTGGGTAGCAGAGTATACAGGCGCTCTGTGGGTAGCAGAGTATACAGGCGGTCTGTGGGTAGCAGAGTATACAGGCGGTCTGTGGGTAGCAGAGTATACAGGCGGCTCTGTGGGTAGCAGAGTATACAGGCGGCTCTGTGGGTAGCAGAGTATACAGGCGGCTTGTGGGTAGCAGAGTATACAGGCGGCTCTGTGGTGCAAGATAGCAGGCTGTTGGATAGCGAGTATAAGGTCGTGGGTAGCAGAGTATACAGGCGGTCTGTGGGTAGCAGAGTATACAGGCGGTCTGTGGGTAGCAGAGTATACAGGGCGCTGTGTGGGTAGCAGAGTATACAGGCGGCTCTGTGGGTAGCAGAGTATACAGGCGGCTCTGTGGGTAGCAGAGTATACAGGCGGTCTGTGGGTAGCAGAGTATAAGGGGCTCTGTGGGTAGCAGATATACAGGGGGCTCTGTGGGTAGCAGAGTATACAGGGGTCTGTGGGTAGCAGAGTATACAGGCGGCTTGTGGGTAGCAGAGTATACAGGCGGCTTGTGGGTAGCAGAGTATACAGGCGGCTCTGTGGGTAGCAGAGTATACAGGCGGCTCTGTGGGTAGCAGAGTATACAGGGGCTCTGTGGGTAGCAGATATACAGGGGCTCTGTGGGTAGCAGAGTATACAGGCGGCTCTGTGGGTAGCAGAGTATACAGGGGCTCTGTGGTAGCAGAGTTATAGCAGGTGGTCTGTGGGTAGCAGAGTATACAGGGGGCTCTGTGGGTAGCAGAGTATACAGGCGGCTGTGTGGGTAGCAGAGTATACAGGCGGGTCTGTGGGATAGCAGGATATACAGGGGCTGTGTGGGTAGCAGAGTATACAGGCGGCTTGTGGGTAGCAGAGTATACAGGCGGCTGTGGGTAGCAGAGTATACAGGCGGCTTGTGGGTAGCAGAGTATACAGGCGGTCTGTGGGTAGCAGAGTATACAGGCGGCTCTGTGGGTAGCAGAGTATACAGGCGGTCTGTGTGGTAGCAGAGTATACAGGCGGCTCTGTGGTAGCAGAGTATACAGGCGGTCTGTGGGTAGCAGAGTATAAGGCGGCTCTGTGGGATAGCAGAGTATACAGGCGGTGCGTGTGGGTAGCAGAGTATACAGGCGGTCTGTGTGGGTAGCAGAGTATACAGGCGGCTGTGTGGGTAGCAGATATACAGGGGCTGTGTGTGGGTACAGGCTGTGAAGAGTATACAGGCGGTTTGTGGGTAGCAGAGTATACAGGCGGCTGTGTGGGTAGCAGAGTATACAGGCGGCTTGTGGGTAGCAGAGTATACAGGCGGCTGTGTGGGTAGCAGAGTATACAGGTGGCTCTGTGCGTAGCAGAGTATAGAGGCAGCTCTGTGGGTAGCAGTGTATAGAGGCGGCTCTGTGGGTAGCAGAGTATAGAGGCGGCTCTGTGTGTAGCAGAGTATAGAGGCAGCTGTGTGGGTAGCAGAGTATAGAGGCGGCTTTGTGGGTAGCAGAGTATACAGGCGGGTCTGTGGGTAGCAGAGTATACAGGCGGGTCTGTGGGTAGCAGAGTATATAGGCGGCTCTGTGGGTAGCAGATTATACAGGGGGCTCTGTGGGTAGCAGAGTATACAGGCGGGTCTGTGGGTAGCAGAGTATACAGGCGGGTCTGTGGGTAGCAGAGCATAGAGGCGGCTCTGTGGGTAGCAGAGTATAGAGGCGGCTGTGTGGGCAGCAGAGTATAGAGGCGGCTCTGTGAGTAGCAGAGTATACAGGCGGGTCTGTGGGTAGCAGAGTATACAGACAGCTCTGTGGGTAGCAGATGATACAGGCGGCTCTGTGAGTAGCAGATTATACAGGCGGGTCTGTGGGTAGCAGAGTATAGAGGCGGCTCTGTGGGTAGCAGAGTATAGAGGCGGCTGTGTGGGTAGCAGAGTATAGAGGCGCCTCTGTGGGTAGCAGAGTATACAGGTGGGTCTGTGGGTAGCAGATTATACATGTGGGTCTGTGGGTAGCAGAGTATAGAGGCGGCTCTGTGGGTAGCAGAGTATAGAGGCGGCTGTGTGGGTAGCAGAGTATAGAGGCGGCTCTGTGGGTAGCAGAGTATAGAGGCGGCTCTGTGGGTAGCAGAGTATAGAGGCGGCTCTGTGGGTAGCAAATTATACAGGAGGTTCTGTGGGTAGCAGAGTATACCGGCGGGTCTCTGGGTAGCAGAGTATATAGGTGGCTCTGTGGGTAGCAGAGTATACAGGCGGCTCTGTGGGAAGCAGATTATAAAGAAGGCTCTGTGGGTAGCAGAGTATACAGGCGGCTTTGTGGGTAGCAGAGTATACAGGTGGCTCTGTGGGTAGCAGAGTATACAGGCGGCTATGTGGGTAGCAGAGTATACAGGCGGTTGTGTGGGTAGTAGAGTATACAGGCGGCTGTGTGGGTAGCAGAGAATACAGGCGGCTTTGTGGGTAGCAGAGTATACAGGCGGCTGTGTGGGTAGCAGAGTATACAGGTGGCTCTGTGTGTAGCAGAGTATAGAGGCAGCTCTGTGGGTAGCAGTGTATAGAGGCGGCTCTGTGGGTAGCAGAGTATAGAGGCGGCTCTGTGTGTAGAAGAGTATAGAGGCAGCTCTGTGGGTAGCAGAGTATACAGGCGGCTCTGCGGGTAGCAGAGTATGATGTGGTGGGAGGCTGGAGGGGTGAGGAGTGGTGAGGCTGGAGGGGGGAGGAGAGGTCCGGCTGGAGGGGTGAGGAGAGCAGAGGATGGAGGGGTGAGGAGAGGTCCGGCTGGAGGTGTGAGGAGAGGTCCGGCTGAAGGGGTGAGGAGAGGTCCGGCTGGAGGGGTGAGGGGAGGTCCGGCTGGAGGGGTGAGGGGAGGTTCGGCTGGAGGGGTGAGGAGAGGTCCGGCTGGAGGGGTGAGGAAAAATGCGGCTGGAGGGGTGAGGAGAGATGCGGCTGGAGCGGCGACATCACCGCTCAGCGGCAGGAGGTGGCTGGGTGTTGGGGGTGATCGCAGCCCCAGTCACACGGCATTGGCCATTGCGGCGGGGTGGGGGCTGCAGAAAGGGATCAGTCTTTCCCCTTAGGTTAGACATGTGACCTGAGCGAAAGGAGTGGATTGGGCGTTCTGTGGTAAACAGAGGACGGCCATCCGATTGGTCTAGGACGCCGAGTCCTGGGCAATGGGATGGGCGTCCTGTGTTTACAACACAGCGGCCAATCCGCTTGCTGGGGCGGTGGCCAATAGGAGTGAGCGGGGCATGTTAGGCTTTGCAGCCTGACACGGGCCGCTCACTCCCTTTGGCAGGCGGCGCCGCCGCCGAAAGGACGACGTCACTGGCTCCAGGCACCCGGCCACAGCCCGTACACCGCTACTCCAGCAGCATGGTGACACTGAGGCCGCAGTGGTGAGAGAGCGGCGAGGGGCGGAAGCCACCACCGGCATCCGGGCAGCGTAGACCTCGCGGAGGGCACTGGGGAAGAGGCGCTGGCGGCGGGGTCGACGGCGGTTGGCAGGATGGCGGGGGTGTGAGCCAGTGCGGCTGGCAATGACGCTATGGCGTCATCGCTCGCTGTGCGGCAAAGCATTTTGGGATTCGGCTAGAGTGGGCGAATCCCAAACTCCCGATGATATAAGTAGATATGTGTATAAACTGTATATCTACATCTATCTATATTTGTGTATATACTGTATATCTACACTTATCTATATATGTGTATATACTGTATATCTATATGTGTATATATATAATATATATGTGTATATACTGTATATGTATCTGTGTGTATATACTGTATATATTACTGTATATATATGTGTGTGTATATACTGTATATCTATATATGTGTATATACTGTATATCTATATCAGTATGTGGGTATATACTGTATGTCTATGTATATATGTATATACTGTATCTATCTATATGTGTGTATATAGAGTATATGGATATATGTGTATATACTGTACTAGCTGTGAGCCCAATGCAAATGCATCGGGTGTCTAGAATATTTTTAATTTTTTTTTAAGATTTTCAAATACTGTATATACTCGTGTATAAGCCGACCAGTGTATAAGCCAACCCCCCTACTTTTGCCCCCAAAACCTGGGAACATTTATTGACTCGTGTATAAGCCGAGGGTGGACCCCAGCACAGGTATACAGCCCCCAGCAGTGTGGTATACAGCAGCCTCCCCAGTGGTATATACAGGCCCCAGCAGTGTTACAGCAGCAGCCCCAGTGGTATATACAGCAGCAGCCCCAGTGGTAGTATACAGCAGCCCCAGTGGTAGTATACAGCAGCAGCCCCAGTGGTAGTATACACGCAGCCCCAGTAGTATATACAGCCCCAGTGGTAGTATACACGCAGCCCCAGTAGTATATACAGCCCCAGTGGTAGTATACAGCCCCAGTGGTAGTATACAGCAGCCCCAGTGGTATATTCAGCCCCAGTGGTAGTATACAGCAGCCCCAGTGGTATATACAGCCCCAGTGGTAGTATACACGCAGCCCCAGTAGTATATACAGCCCCAGTGGTAGTATACAGCCCAGTGGTAGTATACAGCAGCCCCAGTGGTATATTCAGCCCCAGTGGTAGTTATTACAGCAGCCCAGTGGTATATACAGCCCCAGTGGTAGTATACAGCCCCAGTGGTAGTATCAGCAGCCCCAGTGTAGTATACAGCCCAGTGGTAGTATACAGCCCCAGTGGTAGTATACAGCCACAGTGGTAGTATACAGCAGCCCCATGGTATATTCAGCCCCAGTGGTAGTATACAGCCCCAGTGGTAGTATATAGCCCCAGTGGTAGTATACATACAGCCCCAGTGTAGTAGTATACAGCCCCAGTGGTAGTATACAGCCCCAGTGGTAGTATACAGCCCCAGTGGTAGTATACATACAGCCCCAGTAAGTATAAACAGCCCCAGTGGTAGTATACAGCAGCCTCCCAGTGGTATATACAGGCCCCAGCAGTGTTACAGCAGCAGCCCCAGTGGTATATACAGCAGCAGCCCCAGTGGTAGTATACAGCAGCCCCAGAGGTATATACAGCAGCCCCAGTGGTAGTATACAGCAGCAGCCCCAGTGGTAGTATACACGCAGCCCCAGTAGTATATGCAGCCCCAGTGGTAGTATACACGCAGCCCCAGTAGTATATACAGCCCCAGTGGTAGTATACAGCCCCAGTGGTAGTATACAGCAGCCCCAGTGGTATATTCAGCCCCAGTGGTAGTATACAGCAGCCCCAGTGGTATATACAGCCCCAGTGGTAGTATACACGCAGCCCCAGTAGTATATACAGCCCCAGTGGTAGTATACAGCCCCAGTGGTAGTATACAGCAGCCCCAGTGGTATATTCAGCCCCAGTGGTAGTATACAGCAGCCCCAGTGGTATATACAGCCCCAGTGGTAGTATACAGCCCCAGTGGTAGTATACAGCAGCCCCAGTAGTAGTATACAGCCCCAGTGGTAGTATACAGCCCCAGTGGTAGTATACAGCAGCCCCAGTGGTATATTCAGCCCCAGTGGTAGTATACAGCCCCAGTGGTAGTATATAGCCCCAGTGGTAGTATACATACAGCCCCAGTAGTAGTATACTGCCCCAGTGGTAGTATACAGCCCCAGTGGTAGTATATAGCCCCAGTGGTAGTATACATACAGCCCCAGTAGTAGTATACAGCCCCAGTGGTAGTATATAGCCTCAGTGGTAGTATACATACAGCCCCAGTAGTAGTATACAGCCCCAGTGGTAGTATACAGCAGCCCCAGTGGTATATTCAGCCCCAGTGGTAGTATACAGCACCAGTGGTAGTATACAGCCCCAGTGGTAGTATACAGCAGCCCCAGTGGTATATTCAGCCCCAGTGGTAGTATACAGCCCCAGTGGTAGTATATAGCCCGAGTGGTAGTATACATACAGCCCCAGTAGTAGTATACAGCCCCAGTGGTAGTATATAGCCCCAGTGGTAGTATACATACAGCCCCAGTAGTAGTATACAGCCCCAGTGGTAGTATACAGCAGCCCCAGTGGTATATTCAGCCCCAGTGGTAGTATACAGCCCCAGTGGTAGTATATAGCCCCAGTGGTAGTATACATACAGCCCCAGTAGTAGTATACAGCCCCAGTGGTAGTATACAGCCCCAGTGGTAGTATATAGCCCCAGTGGTAGTATACAGGGCCCCAGCAGGGCCCCCCTCATAATTTGGCGCCCCCACCTCACTTTCTGGGCCCCCCCGCATGCAGCGCTGCGCATATACATTACCTGTCTAGCAGCTGTCACCCTCCGATGGCGGATCGCGGCTCCCGGCTCCGGGCTCCATCTTCCTCGCTGTCTTCCTGCTTTGTGACCGGGGCTCATCGCGATGACGTCATCGCGACGCCGGCCGGTCACCTGACAAGCAGGAAGACAGCGAGGAAGATGGAGCCCGGAGCCGGGAGCCGCGATCCGCCATCGGAGGGTGACAGCTGCTAGACATGTAATGTATATGCGCAGCGCTGCATGCAGGGGGGCCCAGAAAGTGAGGTGGGGGCGCCAAACTTTGAGGGGGCCGTATTGACTCGCGTATAAGCCGAGGGGGGGACTTTTCAGCCCAATTTTTGGGCTGAAAAACTCGGCTTATACGCGAGTATATACGGTAATAATCCAATTATTCCAATGACATCTTTACACCAACTACATATATTTGTATGGTTGATATCATTTAAGGAAAATTGAACTATTATGTTGTAAGGGTCTTAGAACACAAAAGAATTATAAAGAGATAATATAGATTAAATATTCAGCCACTGACATAATTTCATATACATATATATAATATGACATTTATATATATATATATATATATATTAATCTATATCTATATATCTATATATCTATATCTATATATCTATATATCTATATCTATATATATATATATATATATATATATAATTATGAATATATAAAAAAAAACGCAGTCAGCCGAGGTTTTTTTTCGCGGCCGCACCTGCCGCAAGTGCAAAACCGCACTTGCCGCACCTGCCGCAAGTCCCCCTATACTTTCTATGGGGATTACCGCAACCGCGCCTCAAGTGTAACGGTTATGCGGCAAACGCGGCAGATGCGGTTTTTTGCGGACTTAAGGAAAAAAAACCGCAAGTTCCGCAAGTTCCGCATAATGGCTCACGTGCGGAATAAATGCGGCACGCCAATGCATTTTTACATAGAACTTGCGGTTTTTTACTATTGCGGAACTTGCGTTTTTTTTCGTTTTTTATTGGCGGTTGTTATGAATGGATGAAATCACGCGGGGTGAGTATTGTGATGGCGGACATATGGGGTGCGGACATATGGGGGGTGTGTGGTGACAGCGGGGGGGTGGTGTGTGTGTGGACATCGGGGAGTGTGGTTACAGGAGAGGCTCCGGAGCACTGTGTCAGCATGTGCTGACAGCAGCGGCTCCGGAGCGGGATCGGAGCGGGGGTGTGCGGACATATGGGGGGGGGTGAGGACATATGGGGGTGTGTGGTGACAGGGGTTGGGGATGTGTGCTGACAGCGGCGAGGGTTCGCAATGCCCGCTACGCGGGCAATGCTTCGCTCGTGGTGACGTCACAGAGTGACAAAGCCACGGTCTTTTGCGGGGTCCGACACGGAAGTGCCTACGGCAATTATATAGTAGATATATATATATAGATTAATATACAATATATATATATATATACTAATCATATACATATATATAATATGACATCTATATATATATATATATATATTAATCTATCTATTATATAATCGCGAATCGGAAAAGCGCCCCTGCGTGCGCTACCTCCGGCGTGGTCATGTGGATACGAATTTAACATTGGGCGCGAAGCGCCCAATGCTGCGCGAGCAATGGCCGCGAGGCCATTGCGAGTCGCTGGCTCAGGGCGAGCAATGGCCGCGAAGCAGCCATTGCGAGTCGCTGCCCGAAAATCCATCCACAGGCTCAGCCACAACCTTACCGATTTACCGCTCAGGTAGCGCGAGCAATGGCCGCGAGGCCATTGCGAGTTGCTGCCTGAGCAGCAACTCGCTCCCCGGGGACCATGGAGCGGAGGCGGCACAGCCGCCTCCGCTTCCCGCTACCCACAATTCGCCCCCACCCCCATGTCCGCACAGCCCCCCCCCATGTCCGCACAGCCCCCCCCATGTCCGCACAGCACCCCCCATGTCCGCACAGCCCCCCCCCATGTCCACACAGCCCCTCCCCATGTCCACACAGCCCCCCCCCATCTCCGCACAGCCACCCCCATGTCCGCACAGCCACCCCCATGTCGTACACACAGCCCCCCCATGTCCGCACAGCCACCCCATGTCCGCACACCCACCCCGCAATGTCCGCACAGCCACCCCGCACCTAAGCTCCTACCCCCTAACTCCGCCGCCCCTAAGTCCCTACCCTCTAAGCTCCGCCGCATCCTAAGCCCCGACCCGCCCCACCTAAGCCCCTACCCCCTAAGCACCGCCGCACCTAAGCCCCTACACCCTAAGCCCCGCCGCACCTAACCCCCGACCAGACGCACCTAATCCCCTACCCCCTAAGCCCCGCCGCAACTAAAAGCCCCGCGACACCTAAGCCCCTACCCCATAAGCCCCGCCACACCTAACCCCCTACCCCCTAAGCCCCGCCGCACCTAAGCCCCTACCCCCTAAGCCCCGCCGCACCTAAAAGCCCCCACCCGCCGCACCTAAGCCCCTACCCCCTAAGTCCGCCGCACCCCTACACCCTAAGCCCCGACCCGCCGCACCTAAGCCCCTACCCCCTAAGCCCCGCCGCACCTAAGCCCCTACCCTCTAAGCCCCCCCGCACCTAAGCCCCTACCCCCTAACACCCGCCGCACCTAAGCCCCTACCGTCCGCCGCCAAGCCCCCACCCGCCGCACCTAAACCCCTACCCCCTAAGTCCGCCGCACCCCTACACCCTAAGCCCCGACCCGCCGCACCTAAGCCCCTACCCCCTAAGTCCGCCGCACCCCTACACCCTAAGCCCCGACCCGCCGCACCTATGCCCCTACCCCCTAAGCCCCGCCGCACCTAACCCCCTACCCTCTAAGCCCCGCCGCACCTAAGCCCCTACCCCCTAAGCCCCGCCGCCTCCTAAGCTCCCGCCGCTTTCCCCCGCCGCTGTCGCTAACACCTAAAGCCCTACACCCGAAGCCCCCGCCGTCCCCTACCCTAACGTCCCTGTCGATCACTTACATGCCTTCTTAGTCATCTGATCGTCCGTCCGATCCACAAGTCCTCCGTCCGGCCAGGCGTCCTCTTCCTCCGGCCCCGGGGGTCTTCTCTCTTCTTTCCGCCATCTCCGCCTCTTCGTCCGGCCCCGGGGATCTTCTGTCTTCTTTCCGCCAACTTCCATCTCCGACGTCCTCTTCACTTATCATTAACATAGAATGGACGACAAATCCACCATTCTATGTCAATGAGATGTGAGGGGCTCTTCTGATTGGTCGCTGTCTACTGCCCTCAGCCAATCAGAAGAGCCCCTCATTTCCCATCGACATACATTACCGGTATGTTGGCGATTTTATGGCCGGCCACCTGGTTCTATTTGTCGGCCCTAAAATCGCTGACACACCGCTAATGCATCTCTATGGGCAGTGAGCTCGAATTTGATTGGTCTGCGTCCAATCCGAAATCGGGCGGACTGCCCATAGACATGCATTAGCGGTGTGTCCGCGATTTTAGGGCCGACAAATAGAACCAGGTGGGCGGCCATAAAATCGCCGACACACCGCTAATGTATTTCAATGGGAACAAATAAATTTAATAATAAAAAAAATAAATAAAAAATAATTAAAAAATAATAAAAAAAATAAATAAAAAATAATAAATAATTCAATTAAAAATAATAATAAAAAATAGAAATACATGCTAAGAATATCAGCCCTTTCAGCGGACCTGAAAGAGAACTGGGTCTCAGCCTAAATAATAAATTTAATTAAAAAAAAATAATTAAAAATAATTAAAAAATAATAAAAAAATAAATAAAAAATAATAAATAATTAAATAAAAATAATAATAAAAAAATTAAATATATGCTAATAATATCAGCCCTTTCAGCGGACCTGAAAGAGAACTGGGTCTCAGCCTAAATAATAAATTTAATAATAAAAAAAATAATTAAAAAATAATTAAAAAATAATAAAAAATAATACAAATAATAAATATTAAATAAAAATAATAATAAAAATTAAATATTGCTAAAAATATCACCTTCAGACTAAAGAAATGTACTAAATAATAAATTTAATAAAAAAATAAAAAAATAATTAAAATAAATAAAAAGTAATAAATAATTAAATAAAATATAAAAAAAAATGTAATAAAATGATATTAATGCTAATAATAATGCTATTAATGCTAATAATTATGCTATTAATGCTAATAATATATTAATGCTATTAATTAATGATAATGCTATATAATGCTATTAATGCTAATAATATGCTATTAAGCTATTAATGCTAATAATAAATGCTATTAAATGCATTAATTATATTAATGCTATTATTAATGCTAATAATGCTATTTTAATGCTATTAATGCTAATAATAATGCTATTATAGCTATTAATAATGCTATTAATGCTATTAATTAATCTATTAATGCTATTAATGCTATAATATCTATTAATGTATTAATAATGTATTATGCTATTAATAATGCTAATAATGCTTATTAAATGCTAATATAATGCTATTAATGCTATATTTTTAATGCTATTAAATTATAATCTATATTATGCAAATTTAATGAAAAATATTAATGATTGTATAATAATGCTATTAATCTATTAATGCTATTAATAATGCTATTACATGCTATTAATAATACTAATGCTATTAATGCTATAATATGCTATTATGTATATATGCTATTAATGCTAATTAGTATATAATGCTATATTAATGCTATATGCTAATATAATGCTATTAATGCTATTAATAATGCTATTAATGCTATTAATTAATGCTAATAATGCTTATTAATGCTATTATGCAAAATAATGCTATTAATGCTATTAATAATGCTATTAATGCTATTATTAATGCTATTAATGCTATTAATGCTAATAATTATTATAATGCTATTTTTAATGCTATTATGCTATATAATGCTATTAATGCTATTAATGCTAATAATAATGCTATTAATGCTATAATTAATGTTATTAATGCTATTATTAATGCTATAATATGCTATTATAATGCTATTAATGCTATTATAATGCTATTAATGCTATTAATAATGCTATTAATGCTATTAATGCTATTAATGCTATAATATGCTATTAATGCTATTAATGCTAATATTTTATCTATTAATGCTATTCAATGGTATTAATAATGCTATTAATGCTATATAATTATGCTATTATTGCTATTAATGCTAATATTTATCTATTGCATTATCTATAATTAATGCTATTAATGCTAATATATAATGCTATTAATGCTATTAATAAATATGCTATTAATGCTATTAATTATGCTATTAATGCTATTAATTGATATATTTATCTATTCATTGTATTATTAATGCTATTAATGCTAATAATAATGCTATTAATGCTATTAATGCTAATTATATTAATGCTTATTAATGCTATTAATAATTGTTATTAATGCTATTATT